>PVHY01004658.1:0-91799 GCA_004024945.1 Uropsilus gracilis
ACAACACTTAGGAGTCAATGCAATTTAAATTTCAGAACAGTGATGGCTAACCTTTGAGATTTATTGGAGAACTTCAATATATTAAGTAGCAGAACCAAAATGGAGGGCAATGGAAGAGACAACATAACACAAGATCTACTGCTTTTTATCAGTAGCTGGGTTATTTAAAAGACTTTGAAGCATCTTGTACAAAATCACATTCTTTTGAAATATAATGAAGATAAGATACAAGAAGTGTCTTATGAGTAAAAGGTGTTAGCTTATTCTTTTCCTTACACTGATCAAAATTATAGTGGGTATGGAGTGGAGAAAGGGAGTCCTATCTATTTGCCTGCTGGAGATAGGAAACTAAAAATAAATAATAAAGGATTGTCAGGAAAGATTGTAAAGGAAAAGTTCTGGATTGACTTTGCAAAATTAAGTTCAGTTCGGAGCTGAAAATTCAAGCAGGAAACAAAAAGTTCTTGGCAAAGCTAGAGTATGTGAGAAAAGCCAAAACATTGCACAATTAAAATTCAATGATTCTCAGGAGGACGTGATCTGATCAGCAGGGCCTGTGTGACAAGTGTCAGGACTCAACCAGCCTCATGCCAGAGACTTCCTAGCTTGGGCATCCTATCAGAAAACCATGCCACTCTCTTCCCATGGAATCACCTAGATGCATCTTAAGTGAGCATGAAGAGGAAAAGATGGCATTCATGTTTGATAGTCAAAAGACTTTCACAGTAACCACACAGAGACACCCAAGTCAACATGATTTCCCCCTGTGGAGTCTCACTTCCTGGCTTACTTCAATAATACTTAAATGTGTATTGGAAGATCTATAGGGTAACTCTTTGGAAAGTTAAACAACATCTTCTTAAAGACACTGTTTCACAGTCCTAAGTCCAGAGGCTTACCAATGACTCCAACATTTAGTAAACAAGAGCATAGCAATCTAAATTTTACTACAGAAGAGCATACACTTATTGCTGCCAAAATAGATTTTGCACCTAGATTTGCTTTTGCCAAAATACTCTAGCTGGTAGATCTTCTTAGAATATGAAGCCAGAGTGCTAGAACTCACCATTCCCAAACAGAATATAAATGACATAAACCTATTACTTGATGAATCTGTAACCACGTAAAACCTTCAAGAACCTCCGATAGACACTACAGAAGTTGTTTGACTCTGCCCATCTGTGATCCACAGACCAAAATGAGCCTGGGAATAAACTTCTAGAAAAATGAGTAAAGTATAAAATGAATAATAGAAAACATTGGATATGGGTCAGCCAGTTTCTGGATGATAATAATGATGGTGAAAGAAGTAGATGGAAAGAGAAAGGGAAGGAGGAGAAGTTAAAGAAAAAGTAGCTGCTGCTGCTGATGTGGATAGCCAGTACACAAAGAGGATAATCACAATTATCAGATGCAAAATGGAAACAAAAAGGCTGCTGCAAAACAGGACTAGATGTCCAGGTCCAAGTTTAAGCATCTCCTAGGAGGAAAAGAGCAGGTGAAAACTGAATATGTACTGAAGCATTACTTTTTCATTTGGGCACCACAATCAATGCTTCAGAAATAGAGTTTGAAGATGGTCAACATTTAGGATGCTTGCTAAGAAGATGGCAATCATGGTGGGTTTTGTGAGTCCAGTTCCCCTGCCTCTTCTCAAAAAGCCAGGAAATCATATTCATTAATGGTTCCAATTAATCAGAGGGCATCAGATTACCTTCACTTGAGAAGAAGTACCTTATGAATCTCATCTTCACTTAAATTAGTTAAGTGCAGAAGATAATGAAACCTCAGCTAAGCACCAAGTACTCCAGAATGTACTAACAGGGGCAGAATTGCCCCTGAACAGTGCTCAGAACACTGGTTCTGAGATGACCCGCATAACTATGAATTGCCCAGCTCTGCCTGAGTGGGATCAGAAAGTAAGGTCTTTGTTCTATCTGGTCATGCCATCCTGGAAGGAAGGCTGCCATCTTATGAAATGGGGCAGAAGGTAAAACTGCCAAAGCCTGTGTTCTGAAGACGTAATGCCAGCTTTTAAAAAATCTAGCTTCTACCTGGGCATGGTGGCATGTGCCTATCATTCCAGCTGTTTGGGAGGTCGAGGCAAGGAAGAATCACTTGAGTCCCTGGGTTCAAGACTACCCCGGGCAACATAGTGAGACTTAGCCTTAAAAAAAAAAAAAGAATCTAGCTCTTAGGGTCACTCCTGGCCCCACAAAGCCTTCTTCTTCCTTGGCGTTGCTTCCAGGTGGCACAGCAATGGTGAACCCACCTGCTGTTTTCAGACCCAGTGAGGCTGCAGATCTACCTCTAGGGTAGTTCCAGGCCCCCAGGAAAGCCGCCAGGCTTCAGACATACTTCTGCTTTTTATTCAGAGGTGTGGATGTCCCCAAACTCAGAGACAGGTGAAAATCATGGGGTAGGAAGGAGAGACCTTCCCCCAAATATAGTCTTTGGTGTCTTTTCTCCACATTGACCATTTGCTGCCTTTTCTCCACATTGACCACCATCTCTGAAGTAGCCTCAAGGAAATAAAACCTAGAAGATGTGTCTCCTCCATAACATCTGATGTGAGGGGAGTGTTAGGTGGGAAAGGTAGTCACCCTGCCTTGGTCAGATCTGGGCTATTACTGGACACTCCTCTGTAAAACAAAATGTAAAGTTCTAGGTTGGAGCTATTCCATTCAAACCCCAAAAGCATCTCTTACACAAGCATAGTTTGAAAGGGCACACCCTGGAAATGCTCATCAGCCTGAAAGAGTATCAGCTATCACATCAGATTCTAAGCTCCAACAGGTGTCCACCTCCAGGGGAGCCTTCAGGATTCTGGAGCCATAGCCAATTGCTCTGTTCCTTACACATGCTCCTTATAAGCCTCAGTAAGATGGACAGTTTACTCTCCCTGGAAATCCTGGTAACTGCACAGTGCAAAGTCACAGCCCTATATGCCTTTAGGCTGAGGCAACTGATGGAACCCCCAACTTGACTAAACTCTAATTCTAGAATCCCCTGCTTTTGTGATATTTATTACTCAAAGAGCTCACCCTGCATAGGCCCAGGATGCTCTGCCATACCATCTCACTGTCCTCACCAGACACTTTAACAATAACTTCCAGCAGCTGGCCTGTGCCAATTCAGTAGTTTGCACTGCCAAAACTCCTTCCTGAGTTACCTGACTCCTCAACTATTTCAAGTTGAAACAAAGCAAGTCCTTTCATAATCCTTTGAGTCGGGTGCAATTTAAATGAATTTTAAAAAGCATGCATTTCATACACACACACATACACAGAGAGAGAGAAAGAGAGAAAAGGTTTCACAATTTTCCCTTTTAAATAAAGTATTCTATGCATGGCAGATATGGCACATTAACAGCTTGGTTAAGAATTATGTCAATGAATTCAAGAATCAGCCAGCACCAAAACACTGGAAAAACAATCCATTCTAGCTCTTTTAAAATAAAAATTTAATGCATTCAAAGAGGCAACATCATTTATAGGAATGTTTTCCAAAACTGACAAAAAGTTCTGTGCTAGAGCAAAATGATTAAAGGGGAAAGACTATTTGCCCTATAACTCTATATGCATTTTTGATTAAAACATAAATGATCTTCACTTTCTGCATAAAAGCATAAGAAGCATTCAAAGACAAGTGATAGACAAATGTATTGTTTTATGCACAAACAGTAAACATTTTTAAATGTCACAGATGAAAAGACAGCATATCATTATTATACATGTATAGCAAGAATGGTTGAATTATAAATTCATTTTTACAATTTTTATAATTGATTATATAAACTCATTCTTCATAATTATGACCATTTGGCACCCATCGTTTAACTACACAAGATCCTAGAACTTTACCACTACCAATGGAATTACAAATTTAATAAGTAAAGCTACCCCACATCTCTCTTCCCTAGGAATTGCTTGCTAAAAGATTCATTTGCATGCTGATGCATGAAAGAAACCCACCTTCCTGATTGGTCAGATAGTAAGCAGCTGTTTCAAGGTAGACTGAAGTCAGTTTGAATCCTGTCCTGGCCTCCCTGAGCTATGCAATCCTGGTCAAGGCAGGAGCCTCTCTGATTCTCAGATATTCAACTTCAGATGAGAGATGAAAAAAATCCAACATGCTATGATAACTTGAATTAAAATGAGTTCATAACATCATCCATTTTACATACGGGATCCTGAGTGCAGGTGGTTGCTAGCATTATGACTGTTAACTATTAAAGGATCATCTTAGAAAGGTCTACTTTTCTGTTTCACTTTAAAAATAAAATTGGACTGATCCTTCTCATGGAACATATTTCTATGTATTATGAAATAGAAATGGTTTGTAAAAACAAAAAGAGTCAAGATGATAAACTACTAGCTCACAATTACACTAATCCTGACCCACCTTTACTGAGGTCCTTTAAGACTCTTATAAATAAAAAAAGACTCTTATAAATGTGCAGTATAACTTTAAACCAATTAAGGACCTTATTCTTTAAGCTCACAAGATTAGAATATACTTTCACACATGTTGTGTTGCTCCCAGTCAGTGTAAACAGGTCTTTCTCTTTTGTCTCCCAATTTTCCATCTTCCTGGTTAATCTGGGTTGCCCAAATATCTTTTGGAGGATATTTGTACAATTCTCCCTCCTTTCCTTTCTTCCTCTCCATTCTTCCACCCTCTCCTTCTGTTCTCTTCCTTCCTCTCCCCTCCCCTCTTCTGATCCTCTCCTCCCTTCCCTTATCCTTCTACTTCTCTTCCTCTGTCCCATCTCTCTCACTTTTTCTGTGTATGTGATTCATCTCTACTTTCCTCCAATATTTTGTCCTATGGAAGGGGGAAAGTACATATTGCTGACATTAACTTGAATCTATCAAATGGAAATTATGTTCTAGATTTGGTGATACTATGTTTCCTCTTTAAAAACCTAAAATTTGGGAAATTATATTCCCAGGTCAGTATTCTTTTATTTGTCTTCTCTTCTTTTTTTTTTTTTTATCACTTTGGTTAACTGAATTGGGGGCAAAAAATACAAAGCTAAGGGTTCAATAGAAATGAAGAGATAACATTTCTAAAATATTATTAAAGAATGTTAGAAGAAATATAACAGCTCATAAAAATATGTTCTCCATTACTTTTTCAGACATATGTGTCATTTCACACACTTTTTCTGGAGGGGGGGAATTATCACTTGCTATTATGAAGTAAAAGGAGGTTAGAACTTTCATTATGCTGATAAAAACATAAAGGTAGAAGGGAACTATGTGATCTTATTCTGTTTTAATTAATTATATGTTTCACTCATTTAGCACATGTTCAGCCACCTCCCATGATGGTGATAAAGTATCAAAGTGTCTTTTTTAAAAAACCCATGTAATTTACCTTAGCAGTTTAAGAAACAAACATTCCTTGAGCTTCTTTTTCAAGGCAAAAACCTCTGTTATACACCAAGAAATGAATACTTAGAGAACCAAGGGGGTTTAAAGGAGCTGCACCCTTCCTACACTAACCAAAGAAGTGTGGCTGAGATATTTCTAATGCTACCACGTAGAATAATCATGTCTTAGTGCGTCCCAAATTTCCAATAAAAGTCATGAACTATGAACTCCTACCCTGCCACTGTCAGGTCAGCAGCCATGGCAAATGCTTGATTTTGACTGCATTTTAAGCCACAGTCTTACTATAGAAGCTTTCTCATGAGTTATGAAGTAAAACATCACTGAAGGAAAAACCACATCTTCACATTCCCACATAAGTGTGCAATTTACACTGAGCACTACAACAATGGGACACTGCAGGGGAGCTGTGCTGAATCACAGTTGTCAGATCCATGGGGTGGCCCCGACAGTGCTGACATGCCCCTCCCTATCCTGTGCTGCTCTCAGCAGATAAGGTGTCTTTTGATGCTAATAGGGTGTTAGCTGGTGTCACCTTTCTAAGTCTGAAAGCTGGATAGTGCTAGGGATTTCACCCCCTGGTGGAATGTGTGTGAGCACCTTTCCATTGCTTCAGTTCCAACTCCTGAAGCACAAAGCAATGTCTTACAAAGGATTTTATCTTCATCCACAGTGAAAGAAATCTGTAACTCCACAACTGAGGAACACACATAGAAGATAATTATGAATCCACATTCATTTTCTTCTTACAATTATTCTAGACCCCTAAATAGCTGCCCAGAGACAGGGAGCTTCTATCCATGTCCTCTAGATCCTAAGTTGCATTTGAGATGTTGCACATTTTCTCCTCTCTAGCATCTTCCACTAGCAACTAAATGAACCAAACCCTAACTAAATTTAACTGGCTAATTGCACCTAAATTACAGTCACAAAGCCCCATCAGAAGATTCAGTCAATTTCTTGAGAGAGAAAGTAAATGTTTTACTATATAATTATAAACTTAATTAACATAAAATAAATTAATTAGGGACTTGAGCTGGTAATGAACACCATGGCTAACTGTTTATTGCTGTGTTTTCAAGGGGAGTTAATTCTTGGAAAGAAGTCTAACTTGTGCTTTAAACCTTATTTCATCTTACCCCTTCCACCCTCAAGTGAATTCTTGGATTTATTGTTTAGACTCTGAGTGTGTCATAGAGTGCCGATTCCTGTAAGACAGTTTACCCTTTCACAGCAATGAATTACAGATTGAAAATGTTGTCTCATACTCTAGTCTAAAATTCCACAGAATTCCAAGGGATAGTTTATGTGCCCATCTCTAGGGGGAAAATGTCACCCTTCTAATCATCATTGTACAATGCTTCCTAGTTGGCAGTTCACTAAAATAACAGATGATTAGCCAAAGTAATCATTTCTCTTTCCCAGAGAATAATGCAAAATCTCACCTAGCATCCATAGAACCATCTGCCACAGTTTGTTCCACATCACTGGTTTGCTTATTTGTTTTTAAATTCTGAGAAAGAATTGAAAAATGGTATTGGCAGATAAGGATGGTTTCACAAAACTGACCCAGTTTTCAGTCAAGTATAGCTTCAACTATTATCCTAATTTTTCACCTCTAACTGAGGAGCAATGGAATCTGAGAGAAGAATCCTTGAAGGAAAATTCTGACAGAGTAGGTTCTGGTAGATGAAAAAATTCTTGTTTTAATTTTCAAAAGTACCTAGAATTTCTAAGAACTCCAACCTGAATCTCTCCTATGTTTCCACCCCGAATTGCTGTGAAGGTGGAGATGGAATACACTGATGGATGCTGCTTTGCAAAAATCTGACTTCCTGGCAAGGTACAAAGGAGAATTTTGAGAGTGTGGGGTTTGTGATTTGGGCAAATTGCTTCCAGTAGACACTTGTGATATGGAACTAATTTAAGGCTCAAAATAGTACGTAACTAAATGTAGAGATTAAATAAGCTAATAAATTAAGGTAGTACTTAATTTAATGTACAGATGAAATAAACTAATAAATGTTTCTAAGCTTACCTGTCACATAAATACACAGTTCACAGATACAGCCATTCCCTTGATCAACAGACTCTAGCTCTCTCAAATTCATGAAATAGCTAATGAGCTATGTTCAGATCTGCAAATATTTGATATTACAGGTATAATTTGTGGGACCTCCTGGACAATGTGCACCAAATAGAAAAGGACTACTGTACTGACATTCTAAATAAAAATATTCTCTTCATTTCCAATAAAGTAGATAAATCAATTTAATAATAAAAATGAATAAAATTTAGAAACTTAAAAAATGATTTGCCCTTGAGGAAAAAAGATCTTTCCACTCACTGAATCAGAGAGCTTTTATTAAGAAGCAGAGACCTGGAGTCCATGCATCCAGCCCCTCTCCCTCTCATCTGACTGAGAAGGAAGATATTCTTTTCAAGGGCACAGCTTCCACACAAGGCAAGCTCAGGTCTCTAGTCTTAGCTACAGACTTAGAGATGGAACTGAACATTACCAAGGCGACAGCAGCTCTTGGGACAGGCCGAAGTCAAAGGCAGACATGAAATCAGTTTTCTATTATGAAAATTGACTTTTGATGTCTTCAGTCTGGGTGTTTTGAAGGCATTTCTGCTAATGTCTCTACATATTTTACTTCATCTTATTTTTACCTAAACATTAAATTAATTTCCACATGAAGAGGAGCAGAATCCATTCACTGCTTTAGGCGATCAGGGAATCACCCATGACTGGTTTTGCAGGGCTGGCAAACTTTTTCTACACAGGGCCAAACAGTAAATATTTTCAAGTGTGGGGCCATCTGTCTCTGTCACAAATACTCACATGGTTGCTGTGGCATGAAAGCAATCACACAACATGTACAGGAATGAGCTGGTCATGTTCCAATAAAACTTTATAAAGTGTGAAGGCAGGTTGTATTTTAGCCATGAGCTTTAATATGCTAACTCTGATGAATGCAACCTCCTGTGTGATATTGTCTTTACCTTATTTTATTTTTACCTTTCCCCAGCTTAAGGCTTTTCTTTATGAGTGCTTAGACTATTTTAACATTCTTCCCAAGATATGATTAATATGCAGTAGATGAGAAAGAAAAGACAGTGTGAATTTATGAAAACTCTAAATTAAGAAACATGTCAGAAGAAATGCCGTTTTATTACTTTATATACATATAGGAATAAAAATTAAGCCAATAAAACATTTTCAGCATCTTTTGGCAAGTAGGGGGTAATTCAGCCTTACCCAAAAGAAAAGGGCTTAAAATTAGATAATTCATCAATCCTTTTCATGAGATTTCTTCAAAAGATCTTATTTTCCTAAAATGATGAAGTATGATTCCTAACCCCTAATCATTTTAACACTTTTAATTGATTTGGCAATTGCTTTGTTCTTAGAAGATGCCCAAATATTCCACCAAATCAATTCTTCACAAAATCAATGATCTGAATCAGCAAGAGTTTTTTAATTTTTGAAAGCTAAATAAATTGTAATCCTATGACACCACATATTAATACAATTTTTGAAGTGGTTTTATTGTTCCCTCTCTAACAATCTCTATCTGACCTTTGGCAGATATTATGCATTGACTAGTAAAAATCCACTCACACTTCCCTTTCCCTGGCCTTCCTCTGTCTTTGAGGAAAAGATGTCAATACACTTGATTTCCCATTGTCTCTTAAAGCATGGGGGTATTTGATGGAATTCAGACCTTTGAGATATGAGCTAGATGCCCCCAGGGAGTGGGGGTCTTCTTTTCTTAACTTAAAAGGTAAAATCTCTTCAGAAGAAGGTCTCATTGTATTTCTTCCTTCTTTATACTCAGCATGCTGGAGGCAGTTCAGCCACTTGAGACCACAGGTCAGGAACTGGAGGAAGAGGCCAATCCACCAAGGACAACAGACAGAAAAGAACATTGCTGAAGGCATCACTGAGCCTTGGGTCCAGGAATTCTTGCTGTGTGAAACAAACTTCTGTTCAAGTGGTTATTTGTTTATTGTTACAGTGCAATACTAAGTGACCCAATTCATAGAGCCTTTGGACTTCTGTTATTTCAAAGGTTGAGGACTAGGAAGGAAGGGGAAATGACTCTAAACTAAAGAGCACACCTATTAGTAAAGCGAAGTCATCAGTCTTAAAAGACAATGACGGTATCTGTATGCACTGGGAGCTCCCTGCAAAGGTCCATATTGTTAAATATCAAATGATAACCATTTTGTTAGTGGATATCAAGCAGCCATTTTTTGGGGGGAAAAAAGTTAGGCTTCTATGAAAAGGGGCAGGTAAGCCAACCTTATATGGGCATAAAGGCCATGTCAGCCAGAAGCCAACCATATAAGGCATTATTGGCCATTGGCCAGCAGCATCTCCTTATATGGCAAAGCCCCTCAGTAGCTAGGTAAGCCCTTATCTCTTAGCTCTTACTAGCCAACCAGAGTAGGCCCACGTACCCCCAAGCCCTTACTAGCCAATTAGAGTAGGTCCACGTACTCCCAAGCCCCTTGCCAAGGTATAAAAGAGAACCGCGTGGGGCCTCGGGGTCCTCACTCGCCCTAATGTAACCGCTGCGTCGGTGTTCCAGGTCAGTGCTGGACCCTGACTTAAGTCAGAAAATAAATGCCTCTTGCCTTTGCATCACTCGTGTGCTGTTGCTAAACTGGAACCCCACGACGGCACTTTAACAATATGACAATTCTGTGGGGCAAGGTGGCAAACTGCGCAAAAATGCCGAAGGACCCCAGAAAGTCATAGGGGAGCAGTTGAGCATCTTTTCATGCCTTTGAAAGGTACACAGATGAGGGAAAGGGTGCTCAGTTGTATGAGTGAAGTATTAAAGAAATTTAGGGTGTTCAGGAGAGGAGAGCCACCAAGGAAAGGAAAGCTGCAATGTGAATGTTTAACTTAGTGAATCCAAAATGGAGACACAGACCCCTTAGGCTGAAATGTCCAGGGTTAGAAGATATGTGATGCCCCCAAGTAACCTAATGGACTTCCTGGGATCCCAGCACGATGAGTGAAAACATCCAAGGGACTGTGTACAAATGCGGGGACAGAAGTGACCAAGATTGTTTCTGAGCATGAAAACAAGTTGAGAGAACAATGAGGACATAGCTCCTGTGTGGACATGAGGCCACAAGAGGGTTGGAATGCCATTAATGGAACCACCCAAGCTAGAAGCTAGCATCGAAAGTCAGAATGAATGCCAGACAAGGGGGCACCCAATGGGAGTGGGCATATCCCTGAACTTGCCTAGAGTACTTTGAAATGACAACCCTGAAAGTAAAGAAATCCCAAAGATGACTCCAAATCCTAAACTTGAGAGATTTAATATTGTCACTAAAGATAGATTTCACATGACTTCTGTCTCCCATGCTCCTTACTGAGATTTTGTCTTCTCACCATTACAGTGAGATGAAGGTCAATGAAGAGGAGGTCAATGATGAACAGGTCAATGAAGAGGAGATGCCAGTTACAGATGGTCATGAAAAAGGGGATCCAGCCTACCTAATGTTAGATGCAACTTCATCCCAGGCCCCAAGACCTCCTAGTGCTCCCCTCCACACAATCTGCTGGCCTCTACCATGATCACAAAGGTCTGTGTGTTAAAGGGGAAGGCAACATAAAGAGCAAAAGTAACATATTCTGATATGCTTGATGGTGTAAGGTACTTTGTATATTTAGCTCATCTGAAGTATGTTTTATCCTCATATCAGAGCTGAGAAAAATGAGAAGATAAGTAACTTTCCCAGTGTCCAACAGCTAATAAATCTCAATTATACCTAACCTCAAAGAGCACTGCCTCATATTTGGGCATTTTTGCTGTGCCATTTAGTTCACCAATATGGACAACCTTTCTAACCTTTTCACTTTCCCTCCCAGAGAAGAAATTAAAGAGACACAAGCAGCCTTTGCCCCTGATCTCAAAACAGAGGCACCATTGGGAATGCACAAAGATCCCCATTTTGAAATGATGCCTGAATCTCAGTTCTATCAATTTCTCCCTTCTTGTAAATTCTCACAGATAGAATTCTCTTTGTCTGTGTATGTGTCTGTCTCTGTGTGTGTGTCTCTCTCTCACCCTCCCCTACTCTCCTTTCTCATTTGACTTGACATGCTGAACTGTCCTGGTGTGTATGACACTTGGCATGTCCTCTCTGGCTGTTTGAACCATCTTATTTGTGATGCCACTGGTTTCTGTAAAGGGCCATGTAGTGAGGATGCCCAGTATTCTGCCTTCTATAGTTTCCCTCTGACACAGCCACTCAGCTGTGCTATTTGAACTTGGAAGCAGCTGCAGACAATGCCAAACAGACAAGGCTATATTCCAACAAAGCTTCATTAACAAAAACAGGTTGGATCCACAGGTTTGCCAATTCTGGTTCTAGTCATTTCTATGAGTGACAACATGAGGATTAGTTGTTCTGTCCTTTTGATACAAAACAAAATGGAAACTCCTTCCCATCAAAATATTTCAACCATATGGTATACAGTTGCCTATAGGCTACCATCAAATATCTTCTAGGCTACCATCAAATATCTTCAGGGGAAGAAAAAAATTCAAGACCTTACTTTATAAAATTATTTGTGATGGTGACTGAGGAAATGTGTGCTCTGGGCAGGTAAATGGAACTTAAGCAGCAGTGTTTGGGAAACACAGCTGGTAGAAGATTCCTGGTGGCTACACTCACCATCATATGAGAAATGCTGCCTCTCAATTAGTAGTGCAGAAATAGTAGTACTTTCATCATGACTCACAATTGCAATTTAGGTCATGCCTACGGCGATCAATACAATCTTCCACTTAGATTCTCCATGGCTAATTTGATTCCCCCTCCCCACCCCCTAAATTGTGTGATTTTTTTTTAGGTGTTTTCAATTAAGGCAATTTGTCATAGATGTCTCTGTTCTCGGTAGAGTGTTTTCACCCATTTTCTCTTTTGTTTTCATAATAGCAAAGTGGGCCAAATGCATGTGCTAGTATTAGGCTCAAACCACGACAGTCTGTGCAAAGAGTGACTCTCACTGGGAAAGAGAACTGCTGGCAGTCATACACAATCTCACACTGGCTGCCTTGGTTTCTTGTCTCACCATTCCCACCCAGGATGATGCTGGTGGTAGAGACACTGGACATTAGCTACACTGTGGACACCTCAGTAGCTTTCACACATGTCACTCAGAGCCTCATGATGGTTCTGCTCTCCCTGTTTGCAGAAGTAATACCATAGGGCAAATGAATTAGCAGGGTTTTTACCATCCCGCCATTAGCATCTATGATCAGCCCTCGTGGGTGTGCACATGTGTGGGTGGGCTCACCTCAGGCTAGGAGTATGGAAATAAAAGGACAACATCACCCTGAGAGAGAACACAGAAGAGAACAACAAAGAGGCTAAGAGGAAAAGGGTGACCATTCCTGGGGGGTTGAGGAGCTTGCTCGCTTCCCTTCCAGCCCCCACGTCCTTGCTGCCTAGACTCCCTACCTGGTGTGCCATATCTGGTTCCCAGAGAGAGATGAGAGCCTGTAAAATCCACCAAGTGCTCCAACATTCTTCTTCAATTGCTAGAAGCAATGACGAACCTACCCAGATTGGAATGGTTGCAGTACAGTCACCGAGGCTTAGGGAAGTTACATATATTTTATAGGGAGATTATGGATACTAAGGTTACAATGGAATCTCCTTCTCACCAACTTGTGACCTTGAGCAACTTTCTTTAAATTTTGTGTGCAGTTAGGTATTTTCACTTGTACATGGTGAGAATCACATCTTTCTTAAATCTCTGTTGAAAGACTCAAATGTACTAGTACCTATGAAGCTCTTAGTGTGATGCCTTAGCACATAATCTGAATGAAATACAAGTGTCTATATTTGACCACTGTCTTAACCTAGAAAAACAACAGTTTCATAAGGTTCACACTCACAATGACTCAGAAAGTGGTAGTGCTGTTGTTAATATTGTCCAATAAAATAGAGGATGACTACGATAAAACCATTGCAATATGAGTAGGTTTATCATTGGTTGTAGCAGACAAAGAATGCCAGAGCCCTTGAAGTTATCTTTGTAAAACATTTAACAACAAAAAGTGAAGAAACAGCCCTTCAGTTTTTCTTTCAAGTTCTCTCTCTTTTTCTTCACCTCACATGCTTGCCTCATGTGCTGTATCCATGTGCTCTCTCTCTCTCTGCCTGTGCCCTCTCCCCAATGTGACGTAGCCTTTCTAGCACTGCCTCCTAGGCCTAGATGAGCCCACTTATGCATGTGCACATCCACAGGGCCAGCTGTATACAGTCATGAAAAGTGGACATCACCACAGGTGCTGGTCAGAGAGGGTAAAGGTAGAAGGCTAAAAACCCTGAAAATTCTTTTACCTTACAGTGACAGCATTGATATTTTTTATTTAACTAGCAGTATTTTATGAACAGAATGAAGTCCATTTCATAACCAGTTCAGTATATCAAAAATTGTTTGCAGTGTATTAAACAAATGTCAGTTGAATAAAAATGTGAACTGTCTTTCTTCTTTAACATATGAAGGCTCATGATCCTCTGAAAATTAGGATCAGCCTCATTAGACAGCTATAATTAACTCTGCTCATCATATTCCACAGTGGAATTGCAGCCGTGGTTCATACTTAAAACAGGGAGGATAATTCAGTAGGAACAATCAAATTTTCTCTTTCACATTCCATGATGGGAAGCAGGGAGTAAAAATAATTTTTTCTTCCCAGGCTGTGAAACCATAGGGTAAAGAGACTTCCCCTGAAATGCCTGTCTGCTCATTGACAAGCTTAAAAGAAATAAATTCCCATCTGAAACAGAACCATTTCTTGTTGTTTTACTATGTCCCCGATGGCTACATATGCTGAAAATGTCTAGACTGTTTTTCAACCTTAAGTTGAGTTTTAGACAATGTCTTTCAGATTTAAAAATAATTCCAAAAACCTTACGTATGAGATTCTAATCTCTAGGGTGTTGCCTTATAGGATTATAAGGTCCAATTAGAAAGAAGACTTTCTCCACTGCTTTTTTCCTAAATAAATTACAGAAACACCATTCTACAAGCAATGTTTAAAGAGGAAATACCAGGATCAGGAAAATACTTGAAAATATCTACATAGAATTTTGATTGGAAATCACTTGTGCTCTTTGGAACTTTCCAGAGTGTCTACACCTTATATGCCCATGTCCAGTAGAACTCTCTGAAGATAAATTTTTAACACTGACTGGAGAAGAAGCAGGAAGCAGTAGGGTAGAGGGCTCAGTCTTTGAATTGACATAAAATCAAGATTTACTTTGGGATGCTACCGAAGAAATAATTATTTGATTGCTTTTTTATTCTTTCTGGCTGCTCATGACATAAGTAAATATTCAAGCAAAGATTATTCACTAAGAGTGAACCTATATATCCTGGTCACAGTGCTCCAGTCATGAAAGAAACCACAGGAACACAACTTTTGGAGGGCCAGGTACATATTTCATCTCTGTCACATACTCGAAGATGGAGTTGTTCAATCATCAAAGCCCTTTCCATAATGTGGCAAAAAATATTACACTCATTCTGGTCAGCAGAAGGGGTAAGACAACCACATTTATGTAACATTTTAAGTTAGAGAGTCTTCATTCTAAAAAGCTAAGCTCTGACTATAAATAGTAAAGTAAACAAACAGAATATGATAAGACACTCTCAGGCAAATCTCAAGAGAACAATGCTATATTTGAAAGGAAAGAGCTAGCTGAAACCTGACAAGGAAATAATTGGAAAGACAACACATTGATTGCTGATCTTCAAAATCCACATTATAACCAGAGTTCATTTTAGTAGTAATAACTGACTTATCAGTATAAGCCAGCAATTATAATGGGAAGAAGAGTCTCTTGCTATTCTATCTTGAACTAAATTAGTCTTTCATCTTTCTAAAACTTTACTGTTTCATGAATACCTCTACTCCCTCCTTTGACATTTATTTGGCCCCATACTCAAAACCATATTTCCCTGAACTACATCTTTCAGGATGGATGAATGGGATGGTTTTCAAAACCCTAGAAAAGACTAGCTGACAGAGCAAATATCCACAATGACCTTGAGAGTATTGATCAAGCTATATCTCTGTTACAGAGGTAGCGAAATTAAGCAGTCTTCTAAATCATTAATGGATTTCTTTTATGTTTTTATCCAACTCTCCTATCCCTGGCTCAATTCAGGAGTTCACATCCTCATATATTGGTGGAAAACAGTAAAAAATTTAGGAAACAGTCTCAATTTTCTTGTACTCAGTGCTTAGAATAGTCAGGAAAATTTTATCTACTATCAATTGAATCACTGCCTTGGAAAGATAAATAATTTTGTTTATTTAATGGTACTGATAGTTGGTCTCCCTTGGAAGTATATCAAAATATTGCCAAAGGAAAAACATTAGGCCTGTTTGTAGCTAACAGATTGCTTGAATTCAGTTTTCTACCTAAGTATGTTGTCTGATAGAGATTGAGATTGGCAATGCAGACCACCTAGACTTAGAGAATGAAAGAGTCTGTCTGTGTACTGGGGAGAGATTCATATTAAAAATCCAAATGTCTGACCTAGAAGAAATAGAATGCCATATCTGCTACATCCATTTCCACCCTGACATGTAAGCCATTTAATTGACCAGCCCTCTAACAAGGCCCTGGGAGGAGAGTCACAGGAAAGATTATGGGTAAAAAGCCAGGAAAGCCGTAAGAAGGTTTAGGGTTAAGATGGGCTTGATTGGTCATCTCTGTGGCCAGAGGACATGAAAAAGCATTGGGCAGAGGACCCAAGAGGCAAGGTCAAAACTGCACGGATATGTGTAGGGGGAGTGAGGATGACCTCTTAGGGTTAAGTCTGCCCCTGACTCCAAGTTAACCTTGACATGCTCATGAGTCACTCTGGACCTTGGTTTTCCCCAGGAAGCTATACAGGGCAGCCTCTGACTCCCCTTTCCAGGTCTAACCCTCAGAGGTTCTATGATCCAAACTTGCCTTTCTTTGTTATTTCCAGCCCAAACCAAGACATGGCAGTAGTTGCCTTAGAAGCCCAGGCCAGTGAAGCATTCCGCTTCCTTACTCTGTAACGCAGAAGCTTGGGACACATGCTCTGGGTCATAAAGACCTGGCACAAGACAAGATGGAACTCCGTTCACCTCAGCAAGACTTCTGGCTATTCCCCAATAGTTCAGCAGTTTCACAGTCTACCTGAGTTGAAGCTGACCCCCTCAGCAGTCATTTCCTCAGACCACACGTAAGGACAGGCAGGCACAGGGAAGCTCTCTGCATCCTTGCTTTACTGATTCTCTCTCCCTTCCTGCTGCAGAGTGGGAGACAGATGCCTCAGTTCCTGCCACACCAGATTTTAACCTTTCCTCAACTTCCTGGTCCCAGTCTTTCACCTGATGTTCCTCTGAGAGATCCCCTCATGGTCACTACAGGCCCCATAAATATTTCCCCTGAACTCTCTGTTCTTATTCTCTGGCAGCTCATCCACACTTCAGTTCCTCAGGAGAGTTAGAGTTAGAGACTTCAGTTCCTCAGGAGAGTTAGACTACAGCTTCCTAACAGATGTCTCCAGTCTGTATTCTCACTGATGAGAAACAGGCATACCTATTCTGGGGAGGGTTAGAGCCTTGTACCATCTCCTAGTAGCTCACAAAGATAGAGAGGTTCCCCCTCACCAGGCTTCCTATAGTAGCAAGTCCATCCCAGGCCACCCCACCTCCCTGCCCTGTCTGTTATCTGCTTTTGGTCAGTTTACCTGGCATTGCCTGGCATTACCTGACACATCTCTGCTCCTCACGCATCTTGTATTTCAGACACATAAGATACAGTTTTCACCTTGCCCTGACTCCACAGGCTCGAATCTCTGTCTAGCACTTCCCTTGCCACTTCCCTCTCTGGGGAATGCTTACTTCAACAGCCAGAAGAAGTCTGTTCTTCTATATAAGCTATCCCTGGGTCTCTGGGGGCAGATGAGAGACCATAGAACAGACAATGATACAGGAGCAAATCCTGTTTTTCTCCACTACTGGCTGTTTATCATACCTTCTCTCTTTGCTGTCGGCTCATAACACAGTCACTAAACATTTGAAAAATTGTAGGCTGATTCAGTGAATCTGAGCAGCAATGGCCAAATTTATATTTCTATTAATTTTCATTTTCTTCCCATTTTCCCAGTTCTTTTTAGAATTTTATTTGTATTTTCCTGCTACAGATGAAATGAACAGTCTCTATAAAATATGTATTTTGATATGCAAATATAAATACTGATGATGATGTAACAATAACAATAAAAAAACTTGTTGAATGTTATCTTTACTAAATACAATAGTTACACTTAAAAGACAGAGTTAACCATATATCAACGAAGGATTTTAGCCAAGTATTCATTTGCTTACTTTTCCAAACAGGCCTATAAGTAGCATATTTATTCCCTCTCAGAGTGAGAAAAATGAGAGACCAGAAAGATTAAAGAACTTGTCACAAAGTCAACAAATGCTGGGCTCACATTCTGTCCCCACAGTTCACCAGTGAGCCAAGATGACCATCCCTCTGTGCACCACAGGATTTCCTTATTTAGACCTCATGCCAACTAAATAAGTAGGGCAATTACTGACACCATTTTTCACAATTTATAAAACAGAAGTGTTGAGAAGTTAAGAAATTCACCTAAGATCACATACCTAATAATGGGTGTGTATGACAGAGACAGGCAGTGGCCCCATGAAGAACTGGAAGAACCACCCGCCAGTGTCTATCCTGATTAAGAAACCTTTTGCATGAACATCAGCTAGGAAAAACACTCCCAAAGCCAGCGACCAGAACTACAAAGCAAAGAAGGAACAAAAGGTGACAGAAGCTGGGTGGGAGAAAATGACCTGTAAGAAGGTGGAGGCACTGAAAGGATACAGACATGCATGAACTGACTGCCTGCAAGAAAGATACACCTGGAAAACCAAGCACAGGCTGCTGTGTCTCAGGAAAACACATCTACACCTAGCAAAAGAACATTGTTCCAGGAAAGAAAAGGAAGATCCAATGGACTGAAAGTTGACCTATAGCTGGCAGTGAAAGAAGAGCGAGACCAGAAGGGGACAGAGGAAGGGGTGGGGGGAGGAACACCCACAAAGGAAGGAAAAAAGAAATGTAAATGAAACGTATACAATAAAAATAGAATAAAATAAAATAAAATAATGGGTGTATATGGGGCAGGGAGGGGATTATAAATTGGAAAGGTGGTATTTTTCCCAGCTTCCCACATATGAAAGGGTGAGGGGAAAAAAACACGCAAAGTTTATTAAGACATCTCATGGTTAATGCAGCAGGACTTCACCAGGAACATCCTGTGTAACAGATCTGCTCACACCAGCCTGCTTGGGTAAAGAGCTAGTGACTAACACTGCAGAGGGTCCATGCGCTCTGGATCCTAAGACTCCTGAGCTGGCCCCTTCCTGCTGTTCTGTCCTTACACAGGAGATCATTTCATACCAGATCATTTTCAGTATGCATTGTTTTGCACACTGAAATAAGCTTCTAGAAGTCTGACCAGTGTGGAAGCACAATTGCTTCTCCCTTAGTACAAGTACAGTTAATGTCACTTGCAGCAATTAAAATCAAGAGTCAGTTTTAGACATGCTCTTTAAGAAGCCCACAATTCTTTGGGGTAGCACTGTCACCTCCACCCTGTTGTGTCCATAGGTCCTTGAAACAAACATGTTTGCAATCATATGATGATCACAGACATGGGAACTGCAAGCTGTGCTCCACACCTGTGCACCCTAACATCTTTCTCAACTAAAAGCTTGTCTCCTACTGCCCCTTTTTAAGTTTTGAGATGATCTTCTTCATGGAGTTTTAAAGACTAAAGTGATTTTTAAAAATTAGCATAAAATGATAAACAGCATTTTCTATTTTGGAAAAAAACAGAAAAATTACCAGAAGTTGAGACAGATGGATCATAATAACATAAGAAGAAAAGAGGAAAACAATAACTAAAGGAAATAATAATCCTGAACATCACTAACAATAGTAACTGGTATCTGCCCATATTTGAATCCTGGTCTTTCTACTCAGCATCTACCCATATGTTATCCCAGGCAGTGAGAGACTTTCTCTCACTCTCATCACCTCTACTTCCCCATCAAGCACCTGAAGTTGCTGAGGGTATTAAGTGGGAAAATATGTGCGAAAAATGGAAACACACTAGGAACAAAACAAATGTTCAATAAATGACAGCTGATAATTTTCAGGAAAACATCTATTTCACAAACCTGGTCAGTCCTGAGGAACTTAGAAATGTGAAAGTCAGAGAGACGGGGTTGGCAGAGCACAATGTTAGAAGCTGGAAATTCAGCATGCTCTGGTGTCCTTGGATTTGTGCAAAGGTTTGTGTGACTTTTAAATCCCAGGTCATGGTTCTAAACAATTTCTCAGTTCCTTTCAGCCAAAGTTACAATAAATTCTGGTGCACACTGCCAGGGCAGAGGCCCTGATAGCACAGTGCTTGTGTGTAAGTCAACAACTTGGCCGAGAATGAAAGAAAGTTAAGTTCAACCTTTGTTCGAAATGATTAGCTGTCCCTGACTCTTGAAACTGATGTTTTAAGAACAGCCAGTCCAACAACAAATGTCTTCCAAGGACATTTTTTTAATGTAGTTAAAGTGAGTAAGGAATAAATCAAAACCTCATAGGAAAAAGTAAAGACACAACAGCAAATTTTTAAAAGCATATGTCATAAACACAGTGTAACTAGTGATTTCTCAAACTAAAAGTTGCTATAGGCCAGTATCTTGGAGGTTTAATTCAAAACAAATTGTTGTACACAAGCATCTTGATGAAGTGCAAAGTCAATCTTTATTCTTGAAACACCACAACAATACTCCTTCCCCTCTTCTAGAAAATTAGTTTTACATTGGTCTGATATACATAGAAGGAGCCTCTTGACTGCCAGGATTCCTACAGTAGGTCCTCACATAACAGTGTCATTCATTATAGCACTGATGAGGGAAAAAATGACTCTCTGTCAGGACCGCTATCTGTGTGGAGTTTACACAGTTTAATATCCCTAATTTTTCTCTCACATCCCAAAGGTGTGCCATTAAGTTGACTAAGGTGTCTCCATTGCCCCAGGGAATTGAGTTTGAGTGTGTGTGAGAGTTTACCCTGTGACAAAATGGCATCCTATCCAGGCTTGGGTCCCACCCTATACCCTGGACATGTCTGACATTGAGCTGGAATAAGCATGTTGGAGAATGAATGAATCCAAATTACTGTTTCACATCAGAAGAACTCTGGGTTTCTCTTCAGGTATGTTTTTGTGACCAGAAATATGCCAGAGGAACACAACCCTTGCTTGTCTTAATTAACCTATAATAAAAATGAGTTTGAGTCATTTCCCTTAAAGCTTCTGTGTTCAAGAACTTATCCATGACATGCCGTGAGGACTTCACTGTATTTATTTAGCTATGGCCTTATTCCTTTCCACACACAGAATCACAGCAGGCCTTTCTCAAACATCCCATGAACTAGGGAACACACACCTCAGATTCAGAGCACACATCCTCCGTTTTCTAATCAGCATGGATAGTACAGATTGCTGGACTTTTGTAGCCCATCTACCCCAGGAAATTTTGGTCTGCCTATAGAGCATGATTTTGGCTTTGAATCTACCATTTTTTGTGGTTCAAATGGGAGAAATAAGTGAGTACAATCTTTAATAAAACTTCTGCAACGCTATTTGTATTCTTAGATCACTGCTAGCATCATCTGTTTATAGGTCTCAGGAGAAATACAATGAGAGGATCAAGAAGGAGGTTTCTCTCATGAAATGCAGGAACTTGAATTAAATAGGATTTATGACTCTCTGGTTCCTCTGTCTATTTTTCCACCCTCCTAGAGAAAATGGATTCTATTGCATAAATGGGTTTGCCAAAAGACATTTCACAAACGTTCAGTCCTCGAAGTAAATAAATTGTGAGAAGGAAAGATATACTCAGTAGTAAGATATAAATAAACCTGCAAAGGGCTTATTTTTCCCAATTAATAAGAATTAAAGTGTTAATAACTCAGATGACTGGCATTCTAGTATTTAGATTTATACTGAAGATTAGAGACTTTTGTCATTATTGCATGTGGACAGTAATTAGCTGAAAAACAATTATTGAACATCCTCTCCCTGCTCCCTCAGATGTCACTGATGGGAATGGAGACTTTACTTAACCTGGGACCTTGCAGAAGTGATCCACTAAAGAAATACTTGTTAAGTGTGTAGTATGTAAATGAATGTTTTTAAATAAATTCACAGAGAATAAATATCTGAATAAAGAACCTCTCCCTTTATACATATATAACACGGATGTCAGAGTAATTATCAAACTCTGTATATCTGACATGTGTCATCTCATTCTGTCCCCAAAACATTCTATGAAGAAGAAGTCCACAGAGGGGAGAGAGGAAACTACCCAAAGCATGTAAGAGAAGAAATATCTTCCAGAATGTTTGTACATTTAGTAGCCTCTCATGTTGGAGATGGGAGGTAATGAGAGAGTGTTCATAGGGAGATGACAGCTATGTACTTCTTATCTGAGAAAAAAGTTCTGGAGATCCACTAGAAACTTTAGTAAGCTTCAGTGGTTTCTTAGAAGTCAAGGCCTATCTCCCCACCCACTTCAGAACACACGTCAACAGATAAGATTACACATCACGGCTTCATCAAAGGCACTGGCTTAAGAAAAATAATTTCTATGGAAGTCAATTCTAACCCAACTGTTAACATATTTAGAAGTTCTCACAACCAAGCAGAAAGATCGGGTTTGTCTCTTCTATTCCAATGTATAACCCTTGAAAATGATGATACAAAGATATTTCACTGCCTGAGAAAATGTGGCACTTGGTGATATGACAAGTACAATGGTATTTATCATCCATATTCACAGTTTAATGGACAAAAGCCATATCTAAAGAGGGAAAGAATGATTCAGACCATTAAGTATGCAGAACATCATCTTTCAACACAAGATTGTCCTTGATGATTTTTTTCCTCAGATCCAAAGTCTCCATCGAATTGGGAAAAAAGAAAAAGTAGACAAACTACAGCTTTTCTGTTAGAGTTGCATTCACAGCAAATAGAAAAAGTAGACAAACTACAGCTTTTCTGTAAGCAACAAAATGAAATGCACAACTATGAACAGGAGGGAAAAGGGGGAAGGGAGGGGAGGGAGGGGGGGCAAACCCTTGAGATTACAAAGTTGTGAAATTTATATATAAAAAAATAAATTAATTAATTAAAAAAAAACTACAGCTTTTCTGTTAGAGTTGCATTCACAGCAAAACTAGATATATTGGACAGAGGGACATTCAACAGAATATGCAAAAACCTCTACTTTCTTTGCAATTCTGCACCCTGCAGAGGGACCAAAAATTCATACTTAACTCTTGCTTTGCCTTTTCTATACTCTCATAAAAGCATCTACAAGGCCTTCTGAGGGTGAAATTTCAATTATATTTGTCTTATGAATTTCCAAAATACAGCTTTTTCTACAAGTGTGGTTCCTCACAAGCCTACATCCTTGCCATGGTGAGCATTCGCTGTCAAATTCTTTGGAAATTAATGAAACAAATGAAATAAAATTGCCATTTGAGAGAAACATAAATCCTAAACTTTGTTTCTCCCACCCATCAGCTTGTTTTTAGACCACCTTATAATCCTTTAAGCAATTCTTTCTAATACAACTATTTAGTTTTAAAACACCCTCCAAGGTATTATCTAAATGTCTTCCATTAAAAGATCATTACAAATGGTCCTGCTATAAATGACTTTACCAGCTAAGACATGCCCAAGTTAAAGTGAAAGATTTTAAAAGCATTATGATAATAAGTGGCTAGTTCTTTGTTGACGTATTAGATCTTAGTATACATACATATATATATATATATAATCACAACTTGATGTTATCTTCTGTTTGCTACACTTAAATGAAGCAAGCACTTAAAATTATTCTCTAAGCTACATCAACTATACTCCTACATTAATTCATGATTGTATATAGTATAATTCATAATAGTATATATTTATACCAGTTTTATATGGGCCTCTTAAATCAGTGCAAACTTTTGCTATTATTTCCCTAGAAGTGGGGGTTAGAGATGAGAGGTAAGGGAGAAGGGGGTAGTTTTTCAGAACTGAAAATAAATATTTTTGAATTATTTGGCTAACTTTAAGGTACAAGAGAGGGTAATTATATTGAAAATTTGTTTTTTAATCTGTAAATTCACATTTTCAATGAGAAACAAAAAGGCAAAGTCATTAGCATGTAATTCTTAACTTAGATGCTTAGTATATATAAAAAGAACATGGAAAAGTTATCTTTATGTTTAAAAAAGTAAAATCAGGAGAGAGGACAGGCATAAAAGATTAAGGCAAAGGAGCACTGGTGATGAAGAGGTGGGAGAACTTTGGTAGATAATGATGTAAAATAAATTAATTAATAAATTAAAAGTATGTATAAAGTAAAATAAAAGTAGGGGTGTACCAGAGAAAATTATGAAACTTTCAGAAATGTCAACAAGACATAAATGTAAGAGTACCCAGATATATAATAGATATTAAAGGCCCATAATTAATTTTAGGGTAATTTTGGAATCTATATCTGGTGTTCTGTGATGAATTTTCCCCATCCTAAAAGTATTTTTAAAAATGCATGTAAAAGCAAAGATTGTTCATCTTATAATCCCCGTCTCTCAAAGATGGAGTCACTTCTTCTGACTGGACTACACAGTCAGAAGATAGTAGCATGGCTACCTTCTTTGGAAAAAGCTAAGAGAGGAAGAAAAGACAACAGAAAATGCCAAGAATAGACATTTACCATTTTTCACTGTGAGCCCTGATACTCTTTAATAAAAAAGAAATAAATTAGTGTGAAGCTATAATTAATACTGGCCAAAAAGGACCCAAATACAGAATTACTGAATCTGTATCAGATCCAACCTTGTTTTTATTTACCTGCCAAGAATATGTGACACAAAATTCACTGAAATTGTCACTATGACCATTGGATGCTTAAGCCCTTAACTAGGAATCAATAGCTCAACAAAGACTGTTGATCAGTGAATTGGTTCATCACCTTCAGCCCTGATAGCAACTTTGCACATACCTATTTCTCTTTCATTCTGTATATAAAACAGAAATATACAAGGGAACCACAATCCCTCAAGGTACAGTGTCAACACAGCCTACACAGAATTGGGTCTTGGTAGTAACCTGAACAAAAAATTCATTCTCCTATTTTATTGCTGGTGCACCTTCCTAACAGAAGTCAAACAAGCAACTTGTCACAAAATATGTGGGGCACTAAAAGGTGGTGGGTCATTTCACTATTTTGTTTGTTCATTCTTTGAAGGCAGGGGTCAACTACCATTTTCTATAGTTAGACAGAATGTCATTATTTTAAGGTTTTCAAGTCATTCAGAATATATCAGATCAGAACTACTCACTCTATGGTTGAAAGATAGAAACAGCCATACACAACCCATCAATGAATGGGTGGGATCATGTTCCAATAAAACTCATTTATTAAAATAAGCAATATCTCAGCTCTGACCTGTTGGTCTTAGTTTGACTACTTCTTCTAGAGGGCATAGTACATTTTTTTCTTCACCTATAATGGTAGGACTCTGATGTGTAGCATAACTCAGAGATTCCATAAAGTAAAACAAAATAAGGGTCCATTATAATGATTCATTTTCTATTTTCAAAGGTCAGCCACTGGGATGTTCCCCTGACCCAACTGTGGTGTAATGGTCAATGTTGCACACTGTCAGAAGTGTTCTGGTTTCTTCTTGGACCCTGAGGGCTTTGCTTTTCTCAGCAGTAGACAGAAAGGGGCTTCTCCAGAGAAGCAGTTCAGAGTGGAATTAAGATTAGATCCAGTGATTGAGAAAAGCCCTTTGAGCCTGTATTTTCCTGTCTCACTCACTTTTGTGTTCCTGGAAGTACCAGGCAAGAGGAAAATCATGAGCACCTAGTTGAACCTTTAAACAACCTACCCCACCTATGCTGTGCTCACCACAGCACACCCTTCCCAGAGAATCTTCTCTTACAGGGCAGGGCAAGAAAACTTCCTTTTTATTTTTTAATTCTCACTTCTAATTTTACCTTCACCAAAAAAAAAAAAAAGAAAAAAGGAAAATGGGAGTGGGTGGGTGGAACTAACCCCTAAAACATGGCCTAGGAGTCATCTTCTCAACTAAGCATTAGCCTACATGGTAAATCTATGTGTTTCCTCATTTTATTTGTTAAAGCATTTGCTTTACTGGGATACAAGCTCCCTTGGAAATGAGTGTATTTTATAGATAAAAAGCATATAAGTAAATAAAGTCAAAATAGAAGCTCTGAATCAATGTTACCAGGCTTGCAATGGCATTGATGTAGAACTTTCAGAATGTGAATCTATGTTGGTGGACTTCTTTATTATTATCACTTGTTAATATTTTTACTCTTGTCCAAGTGCCCAGAGGGCTCAGCAAGATGAGCATTTTATAAACCTGCTAAATAAATAATTGAAGCCTCCAATCAATATCACCCAAGGGAGAAGAAAGGAGGCACTCAGATCTGCATTAGAAGCAAGGTTCCTCCTTCTGGTAAATGCCAGGGGGAGAAGAGATGTGCCTGTGAAAGCCTAAGACCAGGAAAGGTTTACTTCTCTGGGGCAAATGGAGTCATGTAAGCTTGCTTCTTCCACTCATCCTCAGGGGCATGGAGGAACTGGGGGAAAGGAGAATTAGATCTCACATGATGGACACAGAGGATAGAAGATGAAAACATTAACTGGATGCCCGTGAAGCAAAATCCACTAGTACGAGCCAGCAGTTGACACAGGAGGGCAACTAGCTCAGCATGAGTTTTGTTGGTACTCCAAGGTCTGGGTTCTCAGTTAAATTCTCTAAGAAAATGTTTCTGTCAACATGGCACTAAAGCACTCTAGAGAGGGACTTCACCAAACTCTACAGCCAAAGCAAGCTCAAGAACTCCAAGGAAAGTCTATGGAGGAGGCACAAAACCTCTTTGGTGCAAAGATTTACCATCCTTCTATCCATAAAACAGACACAGGTGCTTTGTTCTTGAACTGGTGATGTATTTGGGTTCTACAGATCAACCAATTATAAGGAATCATCACTGGTTGGCGCCTGGGTTGCCTCCCACGCTTCTAAAAATATCTGTGACAATCAAGACTGCATCCACAAGCCTTTCTATACAGGAGATATGCTGAGCTGGTGGTTGGTTTATTTAAAGAAAACAAATAGCAAGGTTGGTTAAACCCACAATGGAAAGGCAGGCCTTTTAAGAAAATGAAACCATATTGTTGAAAAAACTGAAAAAATCATTTAGGCAATCATCCTGCCTTAAGTCTATCTATGAGTCAGTAGGAAAATATTATTGTAAAAGATCTTGAAAAGAGAAGATTCTATCAACAAACTACCTCCACTCTCAGAAATATTGCTAATTAAGTCTGTTTGCAACCGGTCACTGGAGTTAACAAACAAGTTAACAAATTCATTCTTCTTGGTTAAATTTTCAGAAATTTTTCGAATTGACTGACTTCATGATGATAGCTGCATGCCAGCCAGTGAGAATATTTACCCAATGGAAATTAGTAAACATAACAAATTAGGGTCTTAATTCCATACGCATTGGAAAAATACTCAGTTTTCTCTAAATTCTTCTGTTTTTTGAAAATGAGGGAAAACTCAGGTATCAAAGCAGAAATTTCTTTGAAAATTTTATGAGATTATAAAAGCCTTTATATCAACACTCAGAGCAAAAAGAAATCAACTGCTTTGCAAGCCCATCCATTTACATACACAAAACTACTATATAAGAAAATTACCATTGGCCCCAATTCACCTTTGCTACCCTCCCCAGTACATCAGAGTCCCTTCAGAACTCTGAAAAAATTCATACTCTCTGAATTACCTCAAGAGTAGGTTGAGCACTTAAATGGTTCAACAGACACCATGAAGAACCCCAAGTGATCCTAGTATTTACTATACACAAATTTGTTTTCATAATATAACTTTGTCTTTCATGTAGTATTAACTGACTGCCCAAACCGGAAATTATTTATCTCTTAGAGTCCTTCAGATAGAAAAAAACTTAGTTTGCTTCTAGGGATTGAGAAGTATGTTTTCCATGACTTCAAAAAAATATCTATCAGCCATAAAATCTATTCTCCATGGGGCTATTATATATCTATATTTGTTATTGGGAAAGTCACTGGTTGCCTTTTGTTCTGGATTCCTGTTCTAAGGAAATTTTATATAGCAAGAAGCATATAAAGATAAAGATATCTGCAGAGCAAAAGAAAAGTCCATTTACTGTCTACTTTAAAATATTCAGATACCCTAAATTCAGGGTTTCTGTCTTAGAACACAGTCCAGAGTATATGCAGATCTCTACCTGGACCCACCTGCATCACTTCCCAGTGACTTAGGGCTGAGAGAAATGATACAAATATATTAGTCATGCTAATTCCCATATAATGAGTAATAAAGTCCTTTGTCTTTGACTCATAATCTCACATCTTGTGCCACTGTCTATAAACCACAGCAGGTTGATTTGTGAGCTGGCAAGTAGAATAGCATCTCAGACTCTTCTTAGTTATTTACCACTTGTAACCAATAAAACTTTTGACAAATGTCTACAGTCTATCTTTTCTGTGCTATCTGCTTGTCTATTTCTCTACCTATTAAGGATTAGTCGTGTCCCTAGGTCATGCTTTATAGGCCCTGTGGGTAATACAGATAAAAAAACCACAATTAAGTAAATGAAATGAAAACTGCAGCGTTGTGGTGCTGTTAAAGGTTTCCATGTGAACCTAGAGGAAATGTACATGAACCAAATGATGACAGACTTTAAAGTCTTTGGTGGGCTCTAGAGCAGAACCTCTCAAAATTTGAGGAACATATCAAATACCTGTGAGCCTCATTAAATGTATAATTGCCTTTAATTGTCCCAGAATAAGGTATAACAGCTTGTATTTTTAATAAGTTCCCAAATGATACAGATGATGCTGGTTCATAGGCCATACTTCAATAGCAAAGTTCCAATAGTAAATATAAATTTTATACACACTAGCCTCTGGTATTTGTATTAATGCTAACCTTTTTTTTTTTTTAAACAAAAATATCAACAACAGTTGAAGAAGTACATATATGTATCAGAGAAGTCCTGTACTGATTTAGTAAAGAAGATTTTTTAAATGTATAGTCTGCATGTTGGTATGGTTATATATGGAAAATATCAAAATTTATTGCAAACTACCCTTCATCCAAATTATAAGCACATTCTGTCCAAAGAACCAGGAATAAAGAAAATATGCAAAAGAAGAATTTCTTAGACTATGGAAAGTCTGTGGACTATAGCAAGTATCAGGTAAGTGAGTTTGGTCAGGCTTTTCTTCCATTAGCCTGTCTAATCAGCACGTGGGGTATTGTGTCTTCCCCATGGTTGTGGAGTACAGTGGATGTGCACTTGTATAAGTGAGAGAAGGGATTAAGAGGTCACAGAGAGCAAGAACACAAGACAATGAGAGAGAGAGAGAGAGAGAGAGAGAAAGAGAGAGAGAGAGAGAGAGAGAGAAAGCGCACCCAGAGGAAGAGTGTGAAGATTCCTGGGTTGCTGGGGTTCCTGCCTCCCAGTCCCCTTGGCCCTGCCCTGTCTGGTGTGTCTGTGTAACTGCTAAACCAACAAAGAACCTATACAGATTGGTATTTTGCTTCCTCAACAATTGGCAATGAGAACTGGTTGCAAGGATACAAGCATAGATTAAAGAGGGTAATTAGGATCCAAAAATTCTCTCTGGTTAAGTTAATGCCGATGGGCTGTGCAGAGCAGAAAAAGAGGATAAAACATGGACATCAGACTGCCTCTGGTAATGGAAATGTGCTATGAGGGAAGCACACAGTGAGTTGACTGAGGACGCCTGCAGGCTGAGGGAGCAGAGTGAAGGCAGGTGGGTGGATCCTCCTTGCTGGGAAATGAGGAGCAGGAGCAGGTGCCCAGGTCCAGGCCCCCGGCCTCTTCTTAACACTCACATCTAGAGCTCCATCACCTGCAAGGCAGCCTCTTGGCCTCATGAACCCTTTTTTCAGATTGTCATCAGTCCAAAGAAATCAATCTTTCTGTCTCATCTTACTCACTTGGGATAGAGCTGTGTGCCAGTGTGAAAAGCACAGAAGCAAGAAGGCCCAGGAATAAATCAAAGTCAGGAAATATATTTAAGAAATTTGGGGGAATAATTAGTCGCATTTTTATTTCATTCCATTTCACCTATTGCCTCCTTTTTTGTCTTCCTTTCTCCCTCCTACCTTCTCTTTATTCTCTTTCTACCAAAAAGAAAAAAGGAAGGTAGCTAACTTAGGTTTGTTTCAGTACTACACACACCAGTTTTGCATGAGGCTAGTGAAGTACTTTTTGAAAAAGATTCTGTGGTCACATATACTTCAGAAATCTTGAAATAAGCACAATTCAGAGTTTTCTTTACTGAGAACTAGCTCAAGCTTTTAACAGGCAGATGTTGACTGTCATTCTGGAGAGAGAGGGCTATTAGAGACTGTGTTGTCACTATTTAATCCTAGAAGTCATTACCTCTCCCTGCTAGGGTACTGAAGTACACTCAGAAAGTATACTCTGGCATGAACATGTTGGATGCCAGGACAATCTCTGGGTTTAGTTAAGTTCTACTTGGAACCAGCCTATGCCCTTGGGCAAATCACAATCCAGTAACTTCCAAGTGTGGGAGGGTCCATGCCATCTATCACCTGGTGCCACTGATGCAGCATTTATGAAGCACTACACATGGTACCTGTTCTCCAACCTGGCCCTCCAGAGTCAGAGGTAATGCTCACTCATGTCCCTGTGGCAGGCCAGAAAAGCAACCCTCCTACTTAAAAGTTCTCTTGGAGATGAGGCCACTGTCCTCTTTTTAAACTTCAGCCATGTTTCAAAATTGGCATGTGTCTCATCCCACCCACTTAAGCCTGAATATTCTCTACCATGGGCTGCCAACAGGTTGGTTTGCTTGAGGACAGTCCTAGGAGAGGACATTGACCATATGAATGACAATGAAAAGGAAATGTTGAGACAGAAAAGACAATAGAGAATAAACAAGGGTGGAATGAGGTAAGGAGAGAAAAGGACACACCAAATTGAGTGAGATCTGACCTGACTTCCTGAGAGACCATGGTCTTCCACAAATCAAATCACCTCCCCAGGCTTAGTGTTCTTATGGAAAAAAATAAAGAAAATAAAGACAGGAAGGCCTCTCTCATAGAGCAGTGTTGAGGAATTAAGAGATTGTATATGAAAGCAATTAGCACAGGACCTAACAGAGTAGGAAGTCAGGAAGAAAAATACAGAATTGGTGTTCCATTTGGAGCTAAGGGTGAAAAACAGGTGTTGTTCTTAAATCTAGTGTCTGATTTTTAGATTAGAAACTTGATACTGCAATCCTTCTGAAGAAACCCAGAAAAAAAGAAGGATACATAGGGCAGACAATTTCATCCCAACTGACTTCAGGTAGGAAGGGAGGGAAGGTGGGGGTCAAGGGGAAGAGGGAGCAAGAGAGAAAGAGAGAAAAAGAAAATTAAAGTTAGTAATGGAAACAGAAAATTTCAATTTTTTCTGTTCAAATAGAACAGAACTATTGTTTCCAAATCCACCCATGCTATGTTCTTCCCAGAACTTATTATTAATTAATCTATTGTCCCTCTCCTGAATTACAAATGGAAGCTCCATCGGCAGGGACTCTATTTGTCCTCAGGGTCTATAACAGGCTGGCCCTGAGCAGACTCTCAGTATCTGTTGAAGGAATTAACGGATTCCACATTAGTTATTTAAAAAGCATGACCACTCAAGGATTTATAGTTCATTAAAACAACATGAAGACCATGAGACCAGAATTTTTTTTTAATTAGTAATGTTATTACAATTAAAATGAACAACTTTCAGTAGCAAAACAAGGAAGGAAATAAAAAAGCTTGGCAGGAGCCAAGATATCAACATAAATATAATTAGTCTTCACATTTAAATGTTCTAACCCTGCCTTTCAATAACTTCTCCCTTATCAGTTCCTAAATTTTGTAGCATTGCTGTGTCCTGAGGACCAATTCCAAATTCCATAGTATGGCAGGGATGTTTTTGCATTCTAGATTTGAATCTTTTCACTGACAGTTCCTGCCACTGTCCTCTTCTATGTCTCTTCCTGCCAGCAACATTCAAACTACCCCAGCATGAACCTCTAGGCCATCTCCTTCTCTGCTTCATCCATATCACGGACTCTGACTCATACTTCCAGAACCCACTTGCACTTAGACTGCCCTGTGAAACAATCCCTAATTTTTCTATAATGTGTCAATCTCCCCCTGTGAGGGGTCATTTAGATTACGTAGCACCATATCATCTACTTGGATGTCAGTCCTTCTCTAAGCTAGAGTTTGAAGACTAGTAGTGATGGAAATACATTTATTCTCTATGGCTGGATCATTATAAACCCTCAGTACGATGCTTATTGGAAGGACAAATAAATAGATGCCTGTCCATGGTTACAAACTCTCTATTCTCCCATCACGCTCCCTCTCAGTTAATGACCTTATAACCAATAACTGAGAGCATCAAGAAGAGTCTGATCAGGAAGAGCATCAGGAGGTAAAAGTTAATGGAAAACCTAGTATCTTCAGGGCAATGACTTATTTGTCTTGATGTTAACAGCCCTTTCTGAAGCTGGGGCTGATGTGCCCATTTTACACATTTGATAAAAAAGAATAAAAAGAAGCAGTCACAGAGAAAGAACATAGCAAGTTTAGAATAAAAGTTGAGTCCATATTCTTTCTTCTTTCTACTACCCTCTCAGTAGGACCTTCCACTTCTTTAGATTTTCTTCTCCCCAAGTCATTTGAAGAATTTTGAAACAATTTATGAGAAATATTGTTATACCAAAACAAAAGCATGGAATCCTCCTGTATCCTTGTATATTAGTTCAGTTCCAAAAAACATCTATTGAGGATTGGTGCTGCTTTGTACCATATGATTACTGGGGACACAGAGACAATAAAATAACATTGCTCACTTTGAGGAGATTTTAGTTTAATAGGATGATAAACAGGTAAGCATATTCTTCAGTATCACAGACTAATGGGCATGTTTCTGGATGGATACCTACAAAATTAAGTTAAATCAAAAGAGACTTTGTCCATTCTGAGGATTTCAGATAAGAGTTTTTGGAGGGGGAGACACTGGAGTATCATCTCTAAAAATAAGTAAGAAATAACAGGCAAAGGGATAGAGGAAGAATGTTCCAGAGACAGAGAGAGGAGCAACGATGTGTAATATGCACTAATAGTACTTTACAGAATCTAATATGACATCCATGTATGCTTGCTGAGATTTTCATATATGTGCCATTGTTAACGATGAATAATTCAAATAGGACCCAACACAGACTCTAGATGCAAGTCATTTTAGATGATCATGTCATTTTTGCCATTATCCCTCCTTTTATTTCCTTAAGGAGCTCTCTGTGGAACAAACTGATAACCCCTGTGAGATGCATAGAGCTTTCATGATGCTGTGGTCCACTGAGGACCTGAGGACATCATTTTCTAAGCTGCATATGGGCAAAAGAGAGTCACAGGTCCAAATGTAACCGCCTGAGGGAGAACTGAGGAAACACCACGTCTAGCTCTGAAGCATGTGCCTAAAGCCCTGTCCTACTTTCCCCTTCTCTGTAAACCTGTGCTTCTATCAGTTACCTAGATCCATCACAAAACCAGCCAAAGTTCTCTCTGGATACAACAAATTCATATGGCTTCACTCAAGTGCTTTTTAGAAATAATTTTCTATCACTTTCATTCCAGGAACTGAAGCTTGGTATTTGGTAATGCATCTTATCATTTAATAGAGTCTCCATATACACTAAGTCATGAACTTTGATGTTGGAATGCCTCTTTGATAACAACTAGGAACATAGACTCCAATGCCCTAAGAATGTGAAAGACTCAACAAGACAGTTATCAAAAAAGCTACAGCATTAAAACCAGAAAAATCTGGATATGAATTGTGGTTCTTCTAATTGCAAGTTTGAGACTTGGGAGTGTTAATAAATGTCTCTGGACTTAGATTGACTCATCCTTAAAATGTATGATTATGATAAAAATACGAGAATGTGTCAAGGATGTGACCCCTGGTGCCCCCTGATAAATTGGTAAGTATAATTTGTACTTCAATTAATTTTAATTAAATTTTAAGATCATCCACTTGCACAAATGTAGCCCAAGCCAGAAACGAAGAAATTAAGTTTTAAAACTATCGATAAAACAACATCAAGTGACATATTTAATTTCTTGTACCTCCTACAGGAAATATAAGTTGTCTTAGATAAGTTCCTCAGAAGTAGGCACAGAAAGCAGTGTTCATGGCAAGTGATTTCTTCAAGAAGGACTCCCAGGAGAGGATGAAGCAGGAAGGGGAAGAAGCCAAGCCAGGCTTGGATTTCAGGCAAAGTCTCAGACTCAGCCTGATCCTGCAAGGAGCATGAGTATAAATGACAGCACACATCTTACAGAGAGCTTATAAATTTACAGTAGGAATAGGGCCCAGTCTGAAGGGTCTCCTTTTCCCTCAAAAGTCAGTCATGGGCAAGGGAGGACTTGAGGGAAGGGGATGGAGGTTACTTAACTCTAAGTCATTGCCAGCTGTGTATGCATATGTGGGTGTGCATGTGAGAAGGAACAGGGGTACAGAAGGAACCCCACTTGCTCAAACACAGCTCCCTGAAGAAGGTTCCAAATGCTAGCCCTTCAAAACAAATGTATGCAGAAGCTAGGGTAAGTACACAGCTACCTTTAACTGGGTGGGGCACGGACATCTGCACCATTAATCAAGAAAATTTCATGGAAACTTAATTGTGACCACTCCGCCTTCTGATTATTAGAGTCACTTTACCACTAAATATTTACAATTTAAAATACATTTAATTGTAAATATTTTCATTTTCATTAACAATTTATAAAAAAACTAAGTTAAAGTAAATATTTGCTGGAATCGTAAAACTCAGTTTTGAAGGTTTTCTGTCAGGTAACAAAAAAGGAGTCCTTCAACCTATTACATTTGTGACTTTCTGCTGTAGAAAGCTGTGTCTCACTAATTAAGGGCAAAGAGAAGGGATGATTGCCAGCACCTCAAAAACCAAGAGAACTGGTGGCGGCAGCTCCTTGGCTTTCTCACACAAGCATATTCAATTAATCATCCACACTACTCTGTGATTCTGGAATGTTATTTAGGTTGAATTCTGTAATCTATGCATCTGGCTAACATAGATCTATAGTATAGACATTCAAGATTCTTCTTTATTCCAACAAATAATTGTAATTTAAAATTATATTGACTTTACCTCTCTGTTCATAGCTTCGGAGGAGTCTGGTAACTTTAAGACTTCAGGTACTAGGTACTTGATGGAGATGGCAACGGACAGAGAGGTAGATTGGGTCACAAGGTCACTGAGCATTAAATAACATAGTATGATAAATAGCCACAGAGCCATAAATTAGCAAAATAATTTTTAAATAACACATGCAATAAATTTGTATGGATGATTTGTTTGGATCTTTATGCTTTCAATAATATCTATAATTTGGCAATTCATAATTTAAAGCAATTATGTCAGCACATCTAGAAGACTAGAAGTGGAGCAGGAAAGCAGGTCCCAAACACTGTGAAAACAGAGACAATTAAATAAAAATGACACTGATTTCCCAAGACCCCAATACAAAGTGACAGAGATGATTGATGGGCATCTCAAGTTTTTGTCTCTAAATGTAAATTCTCATTATAAATAAATGATAGATAGATAGATAGATAGATAGATAGATAGATAGATAGATAGATAGATAGATAGATAGATAGACAGACAGACAGACACATACATACATACATACATACATACATACATACATACATACATACCACAATGGTTGCCACCAGGGACTATTGACTATTTCAGGGAGGAACTATCAGAATGCCTCAGGAAGCTCAGAACAGTATGGATGGAACTGGGGAGGGGCCAAAGAAGGAAAACTATGGTTTAAAAATGATCAAGTGTTGGTGGCTGCCTCCAGAAGGCTACCCTGGCCCAGTCAGGCCTCTGTGAGCCTTCTGGGAAAGCACTGAATGGTACCTACTAGTCAGATCAGCTCTAGGATCCTCTTGGCCCTGTGCCCCAGCAACGGAGTGGTACCCAGGACCCCAGTTCAGATCCAGGAAAACCATATTATTTCAAGCATTCTTTTAACCCAAGATAAGGAATTCAGGAATGAGAAGGAGACCTTGCAGATATTCACTTTATCTCATCATTCTGTGGCATCTTCTTTTCTAATGTTTGTTCAGCCTCTCCACTACAGTGTTGCTGTGGAGAGAAAGGAGGAGTCTCTACACCCAGGAGCTCTGGGACAACTTGAGACAGTGCAAAGCCCCTGGTGGCTGCAGGGTATCTCCCAACAAGCCATCGTCTCCACCCTGGAGCTGCTGAGCAGCCCAACAATGCCTAGTTGCCAGAGGATGCTGATACCAGTGAGTCCATGTTTACACTCAGAGGTGCTATCATCAAAGGCTTCAAGAATGACTTGAGCACCCAGACCTCCTGCTCTGATTTCACTATGAGCACCAAGAAGAAATCGCTCACCTCTTACCAGAACCTGGGCTTCACCTCCACGCCTCAAGGATTACCTGATGATGAGCTCGGTCATTCTGGGAGTGCTTGTTCCCCAGTGCTTTGATAAAAGGAACAAGCCTGTGACTTTTTTCCCCCAGAAGCCTCTGCCAATAAATTCAAGTGATCCCATCCAGATGGTATCAGCTACCTAACAGAGGTTTCTCAGATCAAAGTTGATTGAGGGACCTATATCTGCCTAGTCCTTGGGCCCTTAGGCTACTGACAGCTTTGCACATCTGTGCCCAGACTAATGCCTGTAGATTCCTCTCAAGCAACTATTGGAAATTTTCAAAAGCACATTCAAAAGAATAAAGAAGTCACTCACAGTATAGGTGAACCGTGACCTGACTTCAAAGTGGCCACATGGAAAGATAGACACAGGCTGACATCCTTCAACTCCAGTGCCAACCTGAAATGCCAGACCCCTGTTCTTTCCTCCATTATAGCCTCCATGCCTTCACGTGGCATGAGGGCACTTTCTTGCCTTTTCTACCTCTGGGGGAGGGGGGGAGATTTCCTCCTTCCCTAGAGAGGCCACTAAGAGCTGGACCTGACTGTCCTGTGCCTATTCATCATGAGATGCCTCAGCTTGCCCTTGGCTCATTGAGGAAAACTTCCCTCTGGGTCTGTGAGACTTGCCAAACTTATTAAAGACAATGAACTGCTCCGCTGGATTTATTTTAAAACTGAAGATGATGCTCCCAAGAAGATGACCACAATGCAAGGAGCCGGTATAGCTCAGGGTGAGCAGCTAGTGCTGAGTGACTTTGGGAATGTCAGTGGATACCAGCTTAAATGATAGCGACTAACACCACAGGCAGGATACACATTTCCTGTCCAAGTCCTTCTCTTGCTAAGTCCCACCACATGCAAAATCCAAGGCAATTCAATGCATCTTCATCTTTCCGAACATGTGACTGACTGACTTCTGCTCCATGACCAAGTGAGGGCACAAAAGGCAGACTGGAATTGAAAGCTAGATCACTAAGTGACAAGCGACCATTTGTCCTTCTTGTCTCTTGGAGTATTTAACATGTGTATCATTGAATTTGAAAATCATGGAAGAATGGCTAGCTGATGTCAATGGCAAGGCTGTTTGTCTCCCAGGGAAGGCCCTCAGAGATGCAGCACCTCTTGCCACTGGATGGATGAGAGTAGTGACCCTTGCCTTCACATCATGGCTTCAATAAATTGGAAGTAACTGTCAAAAAAAAAAAATACATGTTTTCCTCAAATAAAATTCTTAACCACTACTTTTGTTAAAAAGTATCTGCAATGAATTACCATTTTCATAGTGAAACATTTGCTGAAGTCAGTGCTAAAATAACAAGGTGAAGTTATTGAAACTTAATGTCTCCCACTCCACATTCATGAGTTCTAAGAATTCAGAGGATAATTACCATTCTTTGCATTTCCATTCATTGTAATTTAAAACTTTTGGAAATGGTAATATTTGGATATGTAGGATAAGATGCTGAACAGAAAGAAAACCAAGATATCAAAGAAATTTAATACTATCCAAGAATCCATGCTATGAATGGGATAATGTAAAAAGGAGATTATTATTTTCCTCTTTTAGATTTTCATTATGCAGGTCTGTACATGGCAGATGTCTTTTCAAATGTGCTTTTGTTGCTGGTGATATCTGTTAATGTCTTCGATTTGTTAATCCATAAGCATATTAGGGGGTAGGTGAGAAATAATAAAAACACATTACTGAGCACTTCATAAAGAGGAAGATACATAGGAATATCATGAAGACTTGAGAAGAACTTGATTCTCAAATCTTATGGAGAAAGAAAGGTCGAGGAATCTTCTCCATATCATGAAGGGACAAAGAAGAGAGACATGTACCTTGGGGAAAGAGGGGGAAAGATGAGAATAGCTCCCCAAACATGTCAGTCAATCAAATACCTCCTAAAACAGAAAGAAAACAAGAAAGGGGTGCAGTATAAAGATTTTTTTTTAAATGCACTTAAAGAGATCTGGAAATCTGGACATAGAATAATTAAATCCCCTACCCTTCAAGAAGACTAAAACAGATGACAGAAATGGTAAAGAGCTGTTAGTAATTTGTTGGAAATATAAAAGAAGAAAAATTAAATGCTCTTTCCCTCTCTGGAAATTCACAGCTTCCAAAACTTCCAGCCTGACCTGAAGTTCTAGTTTTGTCTTTCAAGCCAAAAGAAACATCCTACAAAGAACATGGGTTCTACATAATGTTTAATCATGAAGAAAAACAGAATTCCCAAATGTTTTTGTTCACTCTAAAAATATATCATATGAGTTTTTTCAAATAATGGTATCTTTCCCTAATAGCAACTAAAATCTTAAAAAGAGTGAATTTCACTCAATTAAATCAGTTATGCAATTAAATACAGCACGATGACCCAACCCTTGAAATGAGCTGTGCTGAATAAAAGGAATCAGAGCAAAGAAGAGAAAGATTATGAGAAAAACTCAAGACACAGCTTGAAACCTGGGTCCTACCACTTCCCGTCTCAAGTGACTGTGGTCGTCTGACTATGAATAACCCCAGGATTCAAGTAACAGTCTGGGAGAATGCAGAGAACTAAAATATTTGCAGACAATTATTTTAGGGTGAATGTTAAATGTGTGGGCATGTGCATGTACATGAATATTGGGGACTGGCAAGACATGAGGGCTAGGGAATCATATTCCTAAAACACTGAGGATCATGAAACTGTAGTGAAATTTTTTCCATACTCTTGTCCCATGAATATTTCCCCCCAACTTCCAGAGATAGCTTTCCCCCACTAGGCTATGTTATCAGAAACTAGTATAATACATTCATATATTGGTGCTACTAATATTTAATGTTTTTACATATACTTTCATAATGTATGCATTTTCTGAGAAACTTCTGCACCATTAACCCTCCTGACTCAAAGAAAAGCTATAAGGTTCTACTCCAGTCTCCACGTATTTGAATATGCAATTCCCTCTGACTAGAATGCTCTAGATGTGAGTATGCTCACTCCTTCACTGCCTTGACTGTTGACTCAAATGTTATCTTATCAAGAGAACTGTCTTTTTAAAAAAAGATTGATTTATTTATTTTTATTCTTTAAATTAAAACCTTGGTAAATGGTTCTTGGGATACCTCCCCCTCCCTCTTAATCATTCAAAAGTAACAAAACTCTCCTTATCCCACTCTTCCTTACTTCAGTTTAGTCACAGTATTTGCCATCACTCATAAGTTAAATCTGTCTTTCTCTGTTTTGGGTTTTTTTGTTTTCTTGTCTCTTTGTTCCACTTAGAGTTTAATCTCCACAAGGCAGAAACTTTGTTCTGCGAGGTGTTTAATTTTCAGATACTAAACTTTTTTAAGACTTTACATGCCAGATTTATTTTCAGTAGTTACAAACTGGAAACACCTAAATGTCCACTAACAAATGAAGGAAAAAACTATTAGAGGTATATTCAAAGATAAACATAATTCAGCAAAAATAGAAAAAAAATTGATACGCTATTCATTTATTATCACTAAGGAACTACAAAGTAATTAAACACAAAAAGAAAATCAGAACAAAAGCATTTTAGGATTCCAATCATATAAATTCTAGAACATAAAAGCATCTCCTATAAGAGAAAGTCTGTATTTACATATAGGGTTGTAGAGAGCACAGCAATGTGAGGGACTATAAAAGGAATGAGATAAATATATATTTACAATAAATATATTGTGTCCAAAAAGAATGAGATAAATATATTGTAATAGATATGGTCTGATGATGACTTCATAGGTAAACATGCATATCAATACTTGTCATATAGTACACTTATATACAGTTCATTACATATAAATCATATTTTTATAAAAATATATAAAGTTTTAAAGATGGTTGAAGATAAAGCAACTATATACTCCAGTTTTTGGAAAATAGGTTTGGAAACCCTGTACTGACTTCACCATGTCACTCAAAGCTTAAGGGTCAGTTTTTTAAAGCTGTTTTTATGTTTAAAAAATATTTTAAAAAATGAAATGAAATTCCTTAATAGAGTTTCTTTCATATTTCATTTTTTTAACTTTATCCTTAGCCTAAATAATAACATCATGAAAATCAGAGTATGATGTGCTGGGTATACTGAATATTTTTTATTCTGAATATTAAAATATTCAGATACTATACTATTTTATATATTAAATACTAAAATAAACAAAGAATTATAAAGGTCAAAGATGTTGGTTCCTGAGTGTTTCCAAAAACTACCTTGTCTCCCTGATGATAGGTGCCACAAGCCTGGAGGAGTATGGACTTGTGGTTCCATGAGGGAAGTGACACCTGGAGCACAGCAATCCAGCATGAATATAGTACATTTGGCAAGGAACATGTAATATTTTTCCTTTTAATGCATCTTAGTCTCAGAGCATAAAACATTAAAATGGAGGTCAAGTGGTCCTTCTGACCTAAGACATATGGCAAACCAGCTATGTAGCTTTAGTGTGGCTTTGTGCCCCCTGGGGTCAATGTCCTCACTCCACTCACCACAATAAAGGCTAAGCTAGCTGCCCATTCTCACTGTCATGGTGTCTACCAACAGGCACAAAGCTGCAGGAAGAGCCCTAGCTGTAAAGGATAATTAGTAGAGGGAGAGCTTATAAAAGGACATTAAGAAGAGATTATGAAAGGACAAGCTTGCTTAATGTCTAGTCATTTCATGAGATAATAGAAGACTTCTGTATCTTTGCTCAATGACATTTAGAAACACAAAATAAATAGTATACTACAAAATAATTTCATGGTATACTTTACAAGGTAACTATAAATGTTCTCTATAACCTCATGACCCTCCCCAACATGGCCAACTTGATACCAAATATCCAAGGGCTATCAAAGTAGAGCTAAAACCACAAACTTGAAGTTATTGGTCAAGGCTTAAATGCATTCTCATTCCTCAAGATTCTCACTCATTCCCTCCTCTCCATCTCTCCTTCCCCCTCCTTCCCTCCCTATTGTGTCAGTCCTCGGGCCACTAAATCTCCCAGAAAAAGTCAAAGTAGCTCTACTTTTACAGATGTGAAAGTTGATTTAAAAAACAAAAAACACCTTTCACTGTCATTTGCCTACCCAAGTCTTGAAACATCTTTAGGAAATGAAGCATCTAGTCCATGATTATATTAATGCAAATGGTGATTATATAAAGAAGATTTTATTATCTCCAAGGATCCGATGCCTTCCTTGATCTCTAAAAGGATGTAAAATATCAAAAATTAAAGACTAGTTTTGTTAAAAGTAATTATCTTAGCAGTTGTGATTCCCTCCATTTAAAAGGGAAGCACATTAAAACAGGACACACCATAAGCTAATGCTTCTAGAAGGAAGTTAGTGGTTGCTGGGATCTTGATCCTAACCTTGAGTGCCCTCTCTGCTCCCTCCCTTCAGTAAATGCTCCTCCCCAAAGTAGTAAAACCTACATGGGAAAACAAGAAATAAAACTGATTTTACATAAACCCAAAAACAACTTAAACAGAGAAGGTATTCACGGGACAAGAAAATTAATATTTTTAGATAATTCACACATATATTTCAGTAACTATATTCATAATGCATATACATAAAATTGAGATATAACTAGATTTTTTCCTATGAACTCAACTACTAAATCTTAAAATACTAGTATACTCTATTAACATTTGGGACATTTTTCTGCAATTTAGATTCAGTATTAGATTTACCACAGTTTTCCTTAATGATGTATATCTAACATAAATTTGAAAAATAACCTCTTCTTATGCATTTAATTCAATGAACTGGGTACAAAACTAAGCACACCTTAAATTCTTCTAATAACTGAATGATAAACATTGTTTCCTCATTATACCAAAGAGACATCTAAGATTTAGAGTTTCAAAATGTGACCAACATTATAGTTGCAGACAGGAGATCTGGGACATGAACCCAAGCTTGTCTGATGCTTTCAGCTCCCAGCATTGCAGACCAATTTGCTCCTCTATGGGAAGATGTTAAAATTAATCACTTAAGAACACAAAGGGTGTGCAGTGTTCAAATAGGCTGTCTTCTGAAGTGGCACGTGACAGTTCTGATGATTTAGAGCTAAATTTATCCCCAGAGTCATTCAGTATTCTTGCCCAAAATAAAGTAAGATAAAATCAAAGCATATGTTAGAATTAAAGCCAAGTTTTTAACTGTCTTCTTCACAAATTTTGAAAAAGTTAAAAACCAAAGATAGAGGAAAAGATGTAAAATGAGGACACCTAGAGAAGTAGAAGGACAGAATGGCAGGAAAATGAAAGGGATGGAGAAAGTGAAGAGTAGAAAAGGAGAAACCCAGCAGATTTGGGAAATCCTTTATAAATAGGCTACCATCTACCTGTAAGGAAGTTAAGGTGAGTTAGCCAGAGGATTTACAGAGGATTAAAAAGAGGGGTTGAGACTTTCTTCTGATTTTAAATACAAAATTTAACATCTTAAGAAATCTTTTTACTATTAGCAAAACTAGTAGAATGGAAATTCTCCAGAGACCCAGGTCACAGGGACAGTTTAGGAACTTAGGTCCAACATCACTAGCAATAAGGGAAATGCAAATCAAAACCACAATGAGAAACCACCTTACACCAGCAAGAATGGCCCACATCCAAAGAACAGGCAACAACAAGTGCTGGCGTGATGTGGAGAGAAATGAACACTCTTACACTGCTGGTGGGAGTGTCACTGATTCAACCATTATGGAAAACTGTGTGGAGGACCCTCAAATTAATGAAAATGGAGCTACCATTTGACCCAGCAATTGCTCTCTTGGGAATAAGGGACACCAGTGCTCGAATGTTTATTGCAGCTCTATTTATAATTGAAAAGACTTGGAAGCAACCTAAATACCCCAAAACAGATGACTGGATGAAAAAGATGTGGTATATACAACAATGGACTATTACTCATCAATTAGAAATGATAAATTTGATGATTTTCTTATAACATGAATGTACTTAGAAGAACGCATATAAGCAGAAACAAGTGAAAAAAAAGACAAACCAAATGGTTTCACTAATATATGGGATATAGGAAAAAATAAACAAAAGGTACAAGGAAAAGTCAAAACAAGCTAACCACAAAACTGAAGCACACAACTTGGGGCAGGGAGGGGGGGAAGGAGGAAATGGTGGGGAGGGTGGGGAGGGTAAATCCCTGGGATTACAAAGATGTGAAATTATATATAAATAAATTTCAATGCAATTCCAATAAATATTCCAATGAAATATTTTAAAGAGATAGAACAAAAGTTATTGAAATTCATATGAAACAACAAAAGACCCTGAATAGCCAAAACCCTTTTGACAAACAGAAGAGAGAATGGAGGTATTACTATTCCAGACTTCAAACTATACTACAAAGACATAATATTTAAAGCAGCATGGTACTGATACAAAAACAGACAAACAGACCAATGGATCAGAATCAAATACCCAGAAATAAAACCACACACACACACACACACACACACATATATATATATATATATATATATATATATATATATATATATATATAGTGGTTACATGGTCAACTAATCTTTGACAAAGGGGCAAAAAACATACTCTGGAACAAGGATAGCCTCTTCAGTAAATGGTGCTGGGAAAACTGGATCAAAACATAAAAAAAAAATGGACCAGGACAACACCCTCACACCCTGTACAAAAGTTAACTCAAAATGAATAAAGGACCTAGAAGTGAGATCTACAACCATAAAATACATAGAAGAAAACCTGGGCAAAACCCTTCATGAATTCCACCTCTGAAATCCATTTTGGAAAACAACTACGGCTGGCAAAAAAAATGAAGGAAAACATAAACAGCTGGGACTACATCAAACTAAAAAGTTTCTGTACAGCAAAAAAGACAATAGACAAAACAAAAAGAAACCCAACTCACTGGTAGAAAAATTTTTGTCTTCCAGACAAGTGACAAGGGTCTGAAAACAAAGATCCACAAAGAGTTCAACAAAAACAAAGCAAAAAACCCAGTCAAAAAATGGGGAGAAGAACTATAAAGACACTTCACTAAAGAGAGATACAGATGGCTAGTAAGCATATGAAAGAATGCTCCACATCACTAATAATCAGGGAAATGCAAATTAAAACCACACTGAGATACCATCTTACACCACTAAGAATGGCCCATATAAATAAAATGGACAAATAAAATGGCATGGATGTGGAGAAAAAGGAACTCTCTTACACTGCTGGTAGGAGTGCAAACTGGTCCAGCCACTATGGAAGACTGTGTGGAGGACCCTCAAACAACTGAATGTGGACTTACCATTCGACCCAGCAATCCCACTACTAGGAATCTACCCAGAGGACATAAAAACACTGTCCTTTCGAAAACAAAAGGACACCTGTACACACATGTTTATTGCAGCTCTGTTTACAACTGCCAAGATTTGGAAATAAACCAAATGCCCCAAAACAGACAATTGGCTAAAAAGAATGTGGTACATATATACCATGGAATAGTACATATCAATCAAGGAGGACAAACATGTCATTCGCAGCAACATGGATGGAACTAGAAAGACTCATATTAGCAGAAATAAGCCAAAAAGAAAAAGAGAAATACAGGATGGTCTCTCTTATATGACGGATATAGGAAAAACAAACAAATGAACAAGAAAAATAAAAACAACCAATGGGACTAAACAATGGAGCGAGAGAGGAGAGGGGGAAGAAGGCGGGGGAGGCAAAGGGCACAAAAGATCAGGATGGCTAACAGGTGTTAGCGAAGTGGGAAAGCCCCGGGGTACACAATAATGCAATAATGTAATATAAATATAAATACACATATATATGCAAATTTTAAAAATTAAATTAAAAAAAAAACAACCATCACAGAGACAGTTGACATTCTCGTGAATATCTCTCCTATCCTGTTCCCCATTATACATTCCCAGAAATAATAATCAGTACACTGGATATGATGTTTGCCATTCCAGTTGATATTTGAAACTTTTAAATCACACATCAGTAAATACTATATTATTTTCATGGTTACAATTTCATAATTGTGGTATTATAATATGTATATCTATGTAACTTCCTTTCTTCCCACAAAAAATATTTTAAAAATTATTAAAAGAAAAAATGTCCTAACTAGGAAAAAAAATAAATAAATTTTAAAAATAAATAAGTAATTTTTTTTTTTTAAAGAAGACTGGGTTCCTACACTGACAGGCTAAGGGGGAGCTGTAACATCTGTTCCAGTGTTGCTGGATTCTGGAAGTTCTGCCCCATTTTCGATATGCTGCGAAGAGTTCTGCCTGCATCTAGAAATAACTCAAATATTGGCTCTCAGAAAAGTAAGAGGCTTTGGAAAGTAGATCTTCACTTCACAAATATACAAAAACAAGCTTTTTATAACATCTTCACATGACAGAAAAGAATTCATTTAGGTTCATTCCTTTCTATTTAGACCAGTTTTCAATTTACACAATTACTCGGTGACTCTTTCCACTGATTGTCTTGTCAGAAATTTCTATGGAATTGAAGAACACTGGTGAATTTGCTCTATCCTAATCTGTTGATAAGTAATACTTTGAGCTTGATCTAAAATGGGAGAGGACAGAAAAATAAAAAGGTTTCTGTGAAAAGCTTTATTTTCTAATACTGTTTTGTGAAGTTTATATTTCTACTTTGTAAGAATGAAGCAGTAAAGTTCATTAAGTACCTTGTAAAAGGATAGTTAATCTCTACGTTATTTAAGATTTCTTTTTGTTTTATTAGTAACTTTATAATTCTAGAAAATTAAATTAATGCTGTTAGTCTCTCTGAGAACATAGCATTAAAATTTATTCAAATGTTCTTATTCTATGTATCTCAATTATTATTCTAAATATTTCTAATGTTTTTATAAAAGAATTTCCATAAATTAAAGCACTAAGTTAAAAAAAAAAACAGTAAAACTGGTGAAAAGAATATTTAAAAGTAAACTTATGTCCTTACAGGGGGAAAGCTTACCCACACAAGACACAAAACTTAGATAACAAAGACTGATAGATTTGCTTTCATAAAAAAGCTAATTTTTTTTCCAAAAGACAATATAAAAAGTCAGACTTAGAGAAAGAACATGAGAGTATTGGTGAAAATCCGAGTCATCTGTAATCTGTAACAAGTTAATAGCACAGCATCAGTGTTAATTTTATGGTTTTGATCATTATATTAATATTCTGTAAGTTGTCCTATTAGAGAGCTGGGATAAAGATATATAGATTCTCTCTACAGATTTTTTTTGTAAGCTGAAATTATTTCCCAAGAAAATTAGAGTAGACAAAATATGAGCAAAAAAGATTAATATAATTTATAAAGCAAATCTGTAAATCAACAAATAATAACTAATTCTCATTCTTCACCTAACAAAGATGTTTAACCTTATTATTTAGCAGAATGCCATTTTAACTGACTGACAGACAAAAAGACAAATGTTGATAATATCTAATCTGGACAAGTCTAAATAAAAGAATATTCTCAGCTATTCTGTGGAGAGTATAAATCGATAAGCCAATTGTGCAAGGCAATGACAACATTTAAATATGCACACCTTTTCTCTTACCAGTGCATTTACAAGTATATGTCTTTATCGGTAAGGTTTCATTTGAAATACTTTCCTAAAAATTTAGTAAAAACATAAATATCCATTGATTGAATGGATTGCAGTCCTAAATAAAATCTCTTTTTTTAATGATAATACATTAATAATAAGCATGTTACTAATACATTAATAATACATTAATAATAAGTATGTTACTAATAATAGCAACACTAGTATTTATACAGTAATTACTAAAGGCCAGGAACTTTACCAAGTATTCTTCATACATACTCAAATTAAGTTACATGTTCCTTATGAAATGGGTCACTTATTGTTCCATTCAAGTTGGAAATATTGAGACAAGAGACAAGAGGAAAATGCTTAACACATCTTGTAGTGGATAGAACTAGGTTTCAGACCCAAGTAGTCTGATACCAGATCATCTAGCAATACTATTTAATAAAGTTCAGTTGATAGATACTGCAAAGAAACATCTACAAAGTAAATTGTTACTTTGAAAATGTAGTATATATATATATATATATGTGTAGCATATATGTGTGTGTGTGTGTGTGTGTGTGTGTGTAAAATGGAATACTACAGAGCTATGACCTTTTACCATTTTGAATAACATGGATGGAATTAGAAAGGGATCATGCTAAGTGAAATAAGTCAGAAAGAGAAAGACAAATGCTGGGTGGTTTCATTTATATGTGGGATACAGAGAAGCCAAAAATAAAGGGTAAGACAGAGCCAAGCCAAAACAAATTCTAAAAATTTGGCTTTAGAATTGAGGTTACCAGAGGGGTAAAATGAGGATGTAGAGCAGGGAGTAGAGGGAACCCAAAAGACAACAGTGGAGGACTGCTGGTGCCTTGGTGTGAGTGTGATGTGGTAACACACATCCGAAGAGTTGTGAGCCTACTGTGTTGTAAGCCAATGTTACCTCAAAAAAAAAAAAAGATGAAAAATAAAGTTGGCGCTATGATTACTTCATGGAACCAAAAATAAATATATTGATTATCTACATACCAAATCAAGATATATTTTATTATGCTGAATGGTTAAATTCCCTCAGAGTGCAAATGGCAGTGGGAGAACAGAACATTTCCAGTTCAATATATCTCTAAACTGCTTGAAAATGTGGGAAAAGAAGGATGCATTCATGTGTTGGTGTTATAATTTTTTTAAATGTTATTTGTTTCTTAAAAATTAATGTGTGGTAGGGAAGAAGATGCACATGGAAAACAGTTTGGCCTTGCAGATGTTTCTCCAACTGTATTCTGGCTTTCATTCACATTTTCCCCTCTTTTAAAAGTTAATACAAATATCTGCTAAACTCAACCTCCTTTAACTTTCCAAAATTGTTTTCAGTTCATATAAAAGGTTTTAACCTTTCCCCTTTAGCATTGCCTCACCATGTTTATGAATATTTCTAAATAACATTTTTTATTATTGTTGAAAGATATTTAGAAGATCATTCATAAGAGAACTTTGGACCTTGAATCTGGAGTTAAGAAAACCTGACTCCATCTTCCCAATAGAGAAGCTCTTCGGTCAATTACAAATTGGAAATGTCTAGAGCTCAAACAGCAGGATGAATGCATATCTACTAAGGACAAGAAGCTACAGAGGAAATCTGCAGGCTATCAACAATGAATGAGAGAACAGGCCTCTTCAGCTAGTTGCTCTTGTGGGATTTCCTGGGTCACTTGGATATTTATTCTAGAATGACAAAGGATGCCTCAGCACTTAGGGAATAAGTATCACATGTGGACTTACACCAGGAAATGCAAGTAACACAAAGCTGATGGCCACAGCTTATTCTACTCCAGTATGATGAAAGCCAAGACACAGCCACCCTTCTGGCTTCCTTATAATTTTTCCAACCCTGTATACCCTCAATGCCATCATCCAGTGCTCCTGACGTGGAGCGCTCTTTAAAGACTTGGCAACCCTTGTGCCCCTAGATGCTTCCATTTCTCCTTTATGTGTACTTCTACATCTTCAATGAAGAAAGGGAGCCAGGAAGCAATGTGAGACCTAAACACAAGGCTTAGTTACAACACAAGTGAGAGCATTCAAGGGCCTGGTTGCCTGTTCCTTTGGCAATAAAACCACTCAGAAAAAAAGTCCTTGAGACCTATTTCTGTGAAAATTAAAATTAAAACAAATCAGCGACAGTCTTAGAAGCAAAAGGACAAAATTATATATATATATATATATTTACATATAGGGGTATTGATAGAGATGTAGAATTAGATAGATTTTCTGCACATTTTATGTATCCATAATTAAACCCACATATGAATAATCCCTTTACAGAAGGCCAAGCCCTAACAGAGAGGCTTTATTTGGGACTCTGCAATCATGGTAACTGGAGATTCAACCAAAAAGCAACAGACTATTGTAAAGTCATAGAAAGGAGCATGGGAATACTTTCTGGGGTAAATTCTCTCTCTTGACATCTTTATTGAAATAGGGTTAGTAGTTTATTGGATATTAACAACAAGCTTAAAATAATCAAGCAATAGCTAAAGATAAAGTTTATGTTAATCCTAAAATGGCAACAAAGATCTGAAATATCAGTGGTTTCAGAAATGGGCAAAAACACATTGTCTGAGACCATACATTCCAGGACAGAGAGGCTGAAAGTGAAGATACTCATGTATAAGATGAAAAGCTAAAGTGAACCCTGAACATAAACAATTGTCTAAAATAGTGTGCAAAACCTATGTGCCCTATGTCCAAAGCCCTATTTATGACCACTTCTTTTCCAGAATAATTCAAAGGAGAGAAATAGAGAGGGGGGAGTAACCCCTTTAGAAATTTAAATAATATTCAAAATATCTGTTTAACCATTTATGCAACTCTGGGTTTGGCACTGGGTAAGTAATGAAGAACAAAACCCATAAGATTTGGTCACCATGAATTTCTTTTCCTGGCCTGCCGGCTCTAGATTGCACTATCAGTGTTTGATTTTGGAGAATCGGAGAGGAAACAGACTTGATAAAGCTTACAGTCACAAAGACCCATCTCCAACAAGCACACCACAACTCACTGGTTGCATTCCAAAATCCTGGTTTAATCAGTGGTTTGAAATTTAGGGGTCACCTTCCCAAGGAAGCAACACCATGGATCATGTCTGGGTTCTCAGACAAGCAATCAAACTTGAATTGCCATATATTCAGTTGCAGTGTGACTTAAGAGTTTTCTGGTTTATGTTTTGCTAGGTCCTTCAAATGAGCAACATTAAACAACTGCAGTTTATAATCCTGAGGTTACTACTGAGAACTGAAAAAATGAAGTGTGCAATTCTAGGGTCAGGCAAAGAACTGTCCACAAGTGTACATGGACCTAGCAGCCATCTTTGTCTTCATCTGTTTCCAGGCTATAGGAATCTGAATATATGAAGGGAAGAGTTTAATTTGGAATAGCTCATTTGCACACCCGCCACTGACCTCTCATGTGGTATAGCATGTAGTTCTGGCCAAGTTTATACAATAATATTATTAAGAAAGCACAACTGATACATTTTCTGGTTATTTCAGAAAATCTATTCCTTTTAAGAGATGTGTTTTTCAGCAATCATCCCAGTGCTAATAACATTTGAAATACATTAATTTACTTATATTTTTATGCAGTTTCTTGGCACTTACTGCACCAGCCTTGTATTATCTTCTAGATTCCCCCAAATTATCATCTCAGCTTCTGAGTAGTAAGACAATAGCAACCTCAGCTCAGGCCCATTTTGTTCAAATTGTGGCTCAGATAGATGTGTAGAAAAATAAGCTATTTGAAACAAGAACATGAGTCTCTAAGACAAATCTTTTGAAAATGACTTTATTTATGTTTGGAAGTAAGAGAATGAAACACGCACTGTAGTAGTTAGTACCTGAAGAAAGTCATTTTCTGGTCTATGCTAAGTTTAAGTAAAATATTTCTTGTAATTCACTAAGGATACCCTTAGGTAATTCTCATAAAATATAAGTGCTGAGGCAGTAATTAACCCCAAATTATCCAAATAAAACACCTTGCCCAAGCCTTAGTCTCAGTCTTTAAGTCTTTTCTGAAACAAAGTCTCTAATTTTTACTGTCCCTCATCAATATTCTGGACAGTACGTTATCATTTAAAGATAACCCAACACAGAGTAGAGCTCCTATGTATTGTTTCACAGATTCCAAAGATTTTACAGAGCTTGTAGACATATCCACCTCTCTCTGAAGAGTTTATAAGATGAAAAAATCTCACACTAAATGCTGGAGATGGGCAAGATACAGTGTTACAGTCTGACTCTCCAAAAAAGTCTCTACTTAGGGAAATCCACTCTAAATGCCTCTCTTGAAGGAAAGAAACTGATTCGAATAAAGGAAACAAACTACCGTAGGAGGTATCTGGCATTCAGAGCACGGAACCTTGACACTGGACCTGGGTGTTAGCTAAAATCAAGACCCAGGAATGTCTGTGAAGCAGTGAGTGAGTTCAGTTTGCAGTCTCTCCCTGATCTTGCCACACTCAGAAAGAAACCTGGTAGTCCATACTTACACCATGGAACAATAACTCTCTGAGAATGATTCTCAGAGAATGAGTTCTCTGAGAACAGCATCAGTATCCCATCTTAAACATGCCAATCTTCAGATCCTCTGCAGAACTATTAAATCACAAACTCTCAGGTGGCCCAGAAATCCATGATTTCACAAGACTTCCAGAGGGTTGTTTTTTTTTTTTTTTTTAATATTTCTCATGCAAAGTCAAGTTTGAGAACTACTTTAGGATTAATCAGAATCAATGTAGTAGAGTTCCTCTCCCAAGCATTATTTATAGCATGAGAAAAGACACCTTCTCTCCTCCAAATGAAAAATCAAGAATCAGCAGACCAAAGGGGAAGGTAAAGGAAGTAATGAGGAGATGAAGTAGGCGAGTGGAGTTTAAGCACAAATTTATTTCTACTCCTCTCTGTTCATTTTATGTTTAAGGATCCCAAAAGTGGTCATGAGGACCACAAAGGAAGAAGAAAAAAATCTCAGAAAAGATCGACCCACCCTTGAACCCAGGGTTTACTGGACAATTCTCTATTTTCCAAGTAAGCAATAATAATAATAGTAATTGTGATAAATTACACAGATCAGAACAAAGCAGAAAAACATCTGACTTTCTTTCCAACAAAGCTAAGACACTATTAACCCTTCTTCACAACTTTCCTAAGCTACTTGCTACATATCAGAGACCACGCAAAGTTTAAATAATATGCTGATCAATATGTAAGCATAAATCTCAGAGCAAATGCTTTTAAATCACTGAACCTCTTGGCTATTTCTATAACAAAAGCATTAAAACAAGTTTCCCCCTAAAATGAATTCCAAATCCTCTAAAAGAAACCAATGATCTATTACTGGGCAACATAGTGCTTAATTTTTAATTGAGCACTGGGAATTTTTCCACTAAAGAAAAATGCTACTCATTCACAAAGCTCCAATGTACTGCCAATGGCTCTTATTCTGTTTCCCAACACTGTTTAAATTTCAAAAGATGAGACTCTGGGAAAGTAGGAGCACTACCAAAAGCATGCCACCAACAATTTAAAAGTCAAGTGTACAGCAGAAAGTGTCTTTCTACACAAAATCCATGTGTTCACAATTAGCCTAATGCCACTGAACCTCATGTGCTTTTCTGAGCAAAAGAAAAAGTCAGGAATCATTTTTCTATATCATTATTAGTCACTCAATACTCAAGAAACCAATTCTCTGTCTTTTGGGACAAGTGTTCTCATTGGAAAATGGGTCATGCTGAGTAATCAACATTATTTTGTTCTATCTTGATTTGTAGTACCATATCCTTGTTGCTACTTTTTAAGTCTTAAAACCTGGTCACCATAAATATAAATGATTGGTTTTTTTAATGATAATTAGCATTAAACCAAAAAATGATTCCACATCAAAAATGAGCTAATGTAATTCTTACCTTTCATGCCAAACTTGGAGTGTCTTGCCAACTTCAGCAGAAACAGCATTACCAGCAGACAGAATCCCACCACAGATGCAATTACCACCACAGCATAGACCTAAAGAAAGGAAGAGAGGACATTTGCAACTTTGCAAATGAGTTGCCTATATCAAGATGAAGATGATGATTATGATGGTGGTGGTTAATTAATATCTCTTATGTACTCCTTTCTCATTTAAGGATGTCACATAAATTTAATTCTCAACAACCCTATGATGAAGTATTTGCAAATCAGAAAACAAATATTCAAGCTTATAAAAAATGAGTAGCCTATTAGTATTACATATAGATCTAGATATCACAAATATCTTCATCTCTACTGTCTTTCTTCATGTATCTAATCTTTTTCCATTTATCCAGTCTCTTAAATCTATCTATCTAAAACATGAATATAAAATACTGGTAATTTTTTGAAACAGATCAAAGATACAATGGGGTTCATTAAGCTCTGCACCCCATCATTGAGCTTGTTTGAAAATTGTCCATGATATAAACACAGAATTTTTTTAGGTAACACTGACTTACAACATTGTTTGTGTTTTAAAGGTATAGCTTTAAAATTGACTGCCTTTGTTCTTAGAAGTTAGAGTGCCTGGAGCTACTGCTCCAGTAATAGGACTGTAAAGAAGCAAGAGGGCAACTATGGGGTGAGTTCAACTTGTGAAAACTCATGGGATTGTAGACTTATGGCATCTGAATTTTTCTGTATTTATGATATAGGTCAATGCAAAGAATTTGCTGGTTTAAAAGTACAATGATAAGATGTGGATAATGCAAGTAGAGAGAGTCCGTAAGTATCTATACGCACCCTCCCTCAGCCGGGAACTGGAGATGACAGAGGCACAAGTATGTAATTCTAAGTACATATTAACATTTTAGAAACAAAGTTAGAAGCAGGATTATATAACTCCTTCCACTCTTGCTGCTCAGTGCAAGGTCCTGCTTCCAAACATAGTTTAATTCCCTAAACCAGATATTGGCAAAGTTTTACTCGAAAGGGTCATATAGCAAATATTTTAGACTTTGGAACCATAGACTATCTATTGCAGTAACTTAACCCGGCTGGTGTAGGACAAAAACACTCATAGACAATATGGAAACAAATGGATGTGGCAGTATGCCAATAAAACTTTATTTACAAAAGCAGATGGTTAGCCAAAATTGGACATATTTTTCTGTCCCCTTATCTAAACTGTTAGTTCACATTGACTTAGATGCTTAAGCTTCACTTAATCTGTATAATAATCCTTAAAACAAATAATATTATCCACCTGTGGTAATCATTAATTCTAGTTTCCAAACATTTCCGTTCTTCCCTCTGTTTCTCTTTGTAAGATTCACTTTCTGGTCTCATTGTGGTAAGACAGGACCAAGTTATTATTTTTAATCACTGAGTTGACAAGTGTCACCGCAGGTGAAGGATGTACTTGCTATTACAAGACTTAGACTAGGCAATAATTCAGTGCCAGAGACACAATGATTGTACCTAAGACACATTTGGTAATTGCAATGTGTTACATTGGGGAAGTCACCGGCATCTAGTGGATTGAGGCCAGAGATGCTACTAAACATCTCTCCATGCCAAGGACAGCCCCCATGATGAAGAATTACCTCCCCCAATTTCAAAAATATCAAAATTGAGAAGCTCTGCTCTAGTGCTCTTTCTCTCTATCATAATAGATGCTAGCTTTTCAAAAACACAATGACTTATCAGCCTAGTGTTAGAAAGATGATAAGGCTAACTCAGCTCTCAGAAGCAAAAAATAAACCTTTGTTGTTTTAAGCCACTAAAAGGTGGGGATTTTTGTTACTGCAGTATACTTTATCTTGATTGCAAAAATCATTTCATAGTGAAAGGTAATACAGATTGGAGATTAAGAACATGGGCTCTTCCTGAGTTTGAAATTTAGACTTACCACTTACTAGCTGAACAATCTCAAAGTTACTTTACTTTGCAGAATCTAGTAATTTTTATGTGTGAAATTGGGACCATAAAAATTCTACCTTGCAGGTTGTAAATCCTTAATGAGTTCATGTACATTATGGATTTGGAATAGTGTCCACACATCAATAGGCAATAAATTGTGTTGACTATGACTGTGATGATGATGATGATGATGATGATGATAAATAAAAGATTTAGAAAAGTTAAAAGGGGAAGCTAAGATCACGCCTTTCAAGCTTGGGATTAGAACAAATATGGTTTGAGCATAAAACCCATGATTTATACTGTGATGTATCCATTATAGTACTGGCTCACCAAAGCATGTGATTAGTAGTGAAGTTACCATAATAATGAAAAGACATTACTATTCTGCTGTAGTGTATTCTCTATGTCAGGTGGAGACAGCATCAAATATGTCACAAAGTACAGAAAGAACCCATATCAAGCACTTGGTCAGGGTGGAGCAAATGTGATAATTCTGCTTTGAATCTTCACCTGTAGCTTTTCCAGAAAACTCTTCTATAAATGTCTGGATTCAGAATTAACTTAACCTTATACAGAATGGCATGGATTCCTAAAAGGCTAATTATAGATCAACCTGTACTAACAAGACTATTTCCCTCAGATTTACCTAATGATTTTGTCTTTTTTCCCCCAATGTTTATCTCAAACATTTCATTGAAAAGAGATGAGAGTATTTTAGCCATAACTTTGTTTACCCTATTATTAAATTCCACACCTCTACAGACTGAGGGAAATACCTTTAATAAAGATATTCAAACTTTTTCTTTTAGTTAAGAAAACTGAGATGGAGAAATGTAATAAGACTTCCTCTGAGTCCCACAACCTGTCACAGTACTAAGTACAGACTCCTACCCACATTGGACAGTACTTGAGTGGAGTTCCAGAGACCTGCACCCTTATAATTGCAGGCTTCCTTGCCTTCACCAGCTGTGAGCATGAGCACAGCTTTCCCTTCTCCAAGTCTCCATTTTCTCATCTCTACAAGAGGGTAAGAATCCTTTCCTGCCTTTTCACATGGTTATAGAATGTTTAATAAGTCAAGCTGAAAATGGTTCTACTGATGAAAAGCAACTAGTGATCTGCTAACATATATTTAAACCAATTGAAGTAGCTCTAGGTGTAAAGAACTTTTTTTAAGACTCCCATGACAGTGAGAAGGATCACTTTCTTAAAAACAGAGTTTTGGGTAAGTACAGGTTGTGTACTGAGCATATGTTGGGGTGAAGTTCTTCATATGAGACAATCAGGGATGAGTTTGGTTGTTTGTCTGTTTGGTTTGTTGGTTGATTGTTTTTAATCTGAGAGTGTCTTCTGGCATAAAACAATGATCCACCTTCCTTTGAAAATCCAGCAAGGTTCATGAAGTCATTACAAACTCATCATGGCACAGAGACCTGTTAGGAGCTACGTGTGGAATGAAAAAGAAAATGAGACAGAAGAGATTGATAGCAATCTGTGAGGTTATCCCACAGAATGGGGATCCTGGGAAGCATGCCCAGGTCCAACTTTAATGAAGTTGTGAAGCCCTTATATACCCCAGCAAGGAAACGTTGCAATGATATAATGAGGAAGCAGCAAAGCATAGGTAACATACAGCAGGGAAGATGCAGGTACTTCCACATTCCACAGAGATAATCATACAAACACCCTGAAATGTTTTTAATTTCAGTATCAGCTACCTGGCTCTGAAACCTCTTCCAATTTAATGATCCTTTTGGTGAGAAGGAACTGTCTATATAGCTAATATCTGATTCATACATAATTCTAAAATTTTATTTAAATTCCCAAAACATTGTCAAGCAGATTTCTAGGAACCTCAGAGTCGTAATAATCAGACTTTCAACAAAGATTGTTGTAATAACCTTACTTTCCAGTGACCCTACTTAGACAGTTCAGGTAACAGTGAGATATGCAAACCCTGGGTTCATATGCATCATTTGGAGTCAAGAATAAAAAGTGAACTTGACATATAATTTTGAGTAATTGGCATACACACACACACACACCTGTGGATTTGATACATGCTTCTTGGATTCCTCATATACACAAATAACATACTCAAACCAAAAAACATTAACTGATTTGGTATTCAAATAAAAACTGAAATGACTACACAAGGCAAAAAGTGACAAACATTATGTTCTTGATTTGTCACAGTGTCCTCATTATTTCAATGGAATACATACTGTCATCTCTAGGAGTATGTGTGTGTGTGCTATATCCTTGATGTGTGTAGTTTGAATTGCAGTTGGACAGCATCTGCTTATATGCAGCCCATTTCTACTGCTCTGGCCTGGTCTTAGTGCCAACCAGACTCACTCTAAGTTATTCTGCTACTCATTCTACAGTGTTCATAATTAGTTTACTGAGTGCCTCCTCAGTGTCAGAAACTGTTCTAGGGACTAGGTATTTAGGTACAAAAAGACACTAACCAGATTGTTTATAAAACGCATAATCACATTGAAGAATCTAGGGGAGAGAATGAGACAAGTAAACAAATAGATAAGCAAGATAATTACAGACAATGAGAAAAAGAAAATTAAAGAGGATAATGTCTCCCTTTGGTCACCCTTGTTAAAGCCAAGTGAAGCCCATTAGGAACTGCATCCTTTTTAGAGGGGACAGTAAATACAAAGATTGTGAATCATGGGTAAGCATGGATTATATGTGAAAATATTGAAAGAATAGGTGGTGAGCAGTGTGCTTGCTCAAGTCAGAGAGACAGATGAGGGCAAGGTAGGGTGGGTCTCGTTTGAGTCCGTTTTTATAATAAAACTTTATTATATTTGCACTAGAAAGACTCTGAGATTTGATTTGTACTTGAAAGAGATCACTGAAGTTTCTGGGTGAAGACACGCTAGAAGAGGGCACTGGAGAAGATGCTCTAGTGGTCACCAGGAACAAGCCATTGTAGCAAACTTTCTCTGCAAGGGACCAGCTAGGAAAGGCTACTGGGTGTCTCAGGCCATGGGGACTTGGCTGCAACTACTCCAATTGCCGAAGTAGAACAAAAGCAGGCACAAGTAGTTTGTCAGTGGGCATATCTGTGTTCCAGTAAAAATGGAAAGATGCTGATTATTCAATCACAAAGTTTCCATGTGCCTCAAAATGTCATTCTTCTTTTATTTATTTATTATTTTTGAACAACATAAAATGCAAGAACTAGTCTTAGCCTGCAGACCATACAAGAAGAAGATGTGTGACTTCTTCACCCTGGGTCTGTATGCAGCTGTGGTAGAGGAAGGGAGAGGTGGGTCTGGAGTTTACAAGGAGGCATTGCTCACCACATGTGGGTCTGTGTGTCTAGGACATGGGACAAACAGGCAAAAATGGACAAAAGCCTGCTGGGGTCTGATCTGAGTGGGGTTGACAACCCAACACTCCCAGGGAACCTCTTGAGGGAACCCCCAAGAGTCCCCTCACTGTACAATAAATCTAACCACTTACCTGAATACTTAAAAACCTCACTACCTGGCACAACCAATGCAAAGCTTGCTCCCAACCACTGCCCTTCATGAGCCTGAACTTCCAATGAAGATTGTTTCCCAGTCTGCAAGTTCTTGTTCACACACCTGAATTGCCCTCCTCTCCCATCCTCTACCTAAATCCCAAACATCCTGCACCTGCTGGAAAATAACACATGTGGCACAAAGCTCCTCTAGGATATCCCAGCAGGAAGGAGTTAAGTCTGTCTGTCCCTCTCTCCTTCTCTCTTTCTCTCCTTTCACCTCTCTCCTCTCTCCTCCCTCCCTCTCTCTCATTCTCTTTCCCTCTCCTTCTCCATCTCCCTTTCCTTCTCTTTCCCTCTCTCCTCTCCTTTTCTCTCCCCTCAACTCCATGTTCCCCAGATTCTGTGTGTAGTCTGGGTGCCAGCATTCACACCTCAGGCCTCTGATTGAAGAAATGTTTCTGAAAGATAAACCTTAGTTTTCATTTTTTATATCTTCTCACATCCAGTCCCTTCCAGCAAGGATAGTTTCCCTTTCTTACATTTTGTGGGCACTGAAAGTTTTATTAAAATACTAAGAAGACATTTGTGAGATGTGGAGGACAGGAATTATTTTAATTACACATCTCCCTGAATGATAAAGCTGGATTCTTCTTTTCTCTCTTTTTCTTGATAATCATTCAAAAGTTAGATATTTAAAATTTGATTCAAACACCTGAAATCTATATAATTATAAACCAATGTTACTTCACTAAAATAATTTAGAGAAAAAAAGAAAATGGGAACCACTAACAATTAAGGTGGTGCCCCAGAGAGAAGCAAGAAAGTCAGGAGCAATTTAGCACGACTTCTCTTCAACCTTTCTGTTATGATCAACAAAACTGTAATGTCCTATTTACATCAGGACAACAAACATGCCTTGTTGAAAGACATGCTTTGAAGTGCCTCCATGTCTGCAGCTTAATTAAGCCTCCAAAATGTTCAGAGCCAGGGTAGGAAACAACTATTTATCCAACTCACCGAGAGATGTTCCCGACCAGTTTTGTCAGTCACACCTGTGGAAGGGATATCATTGCTGCCGTTTGTGGTGTCCCCGATGTCATTTGCCACAGTTCCGTAATCTTAAATTAGAGAAAGTAGAAGAAGTTGGAAGTTGTCATTAAGTTGCCAGTAATAGGAGGCTGCAGGCCATCCACAACAAAGTAAGACAAATCAAAGACTCCTAACCACTGACAGCCTGTCTGGGAAGACTCGTGATGCAAGTGTTGGGTTAAATCTCATAGCACTGGGGTTGCATGGATGCCAAAATTTTACTCAACCTAGACGTTTACACCACCATTTTGCTGATCAAATTCTAAAATCAGATTTAAGGTTTTTCTTTGCGCAGAGAACCTATCCCTTGTTTGGTAAAGAATTTAATATAAATACGAAGGAGAATTTAATCACATTAAGAATTATAGATTCAAAGGCCTGGAAGGGTTTGAGAAAATGACTCGAGCTGCCAATGTTACAGCTGAAGAATATCAGCTGAGGAAAGGCAAGTGACTAGTGTAGGGTCAGCTGGTAAGAAGTTGACAGAGCCTGGACATGGACACAACTTGATTAGCAACACTGGCCAGTGGCATCCTAAATGGGTAAAAGGCAGTCACCCAAGATAGAATGTGGAATCTAAATCAGTATGGTTTTGAAGAATCCTGAAATGCCATTGTTTAACTTTAGAATTAATAGATAGGTACCTGCAGCAACACAATATTTAAAATTGCAAGGAAAGTTTTCACATAGCCATGTGTCAAATAGAGTTGACATATTCTGAATCGATATGATCAGGAGGTAGATAAAGAACTAGTGCTTTTTGTGAGTTATCACAGTTTTTATTAATAATATCTATAAAAGGTCATAAAATTCTAGCAAACTTATTTAGACAATGGTGTTTATAAATGCTTTGTATATTTATTCTAAATGGCTATGGTTCCTTCAATTTCCATCCTGAACAAATAACCTCATTAAGTCAGCCTCAGATAAACTTCCCTCAGTAGAATTATTCTGCCAGTCTTGGAGCAACCAATTGAAATGATATTTTCATGAACACAGTGTTCTTTTGAATGTGAAGAGAAAGTAATAGAAAAGGCATCTATTTTTTCCTTGCTGTTCTATTATTGACTCTAAAACTACATTTTCATTATTTCCATTTTTGAACATATTGAAATTTACTAATTTCAAATGCTGAAATATAAATTGTTTGCTTATTTTTCCTTTTCATATTGTATCCAACTCCTCATGCAATATTAAGTCACTAAAGTATCATTACATTAAAACATTAAAATTTAATCATCACATTTTGACCTAAGATACAAAGTGAGCTCTGAGGCCAATGGGAAGATACAAAGTGTCCATCTGAGGTCAATGGACAAGAGTACACAACATAATTTTCAAATGTAAAATCAGAATTCAAACCAATTTCTCTGTGATACAATTAGCATACTCCCTTTGAGCCATAACAAAAGAAAATAAAAACAAAAATATCTAATCACGAGCACAAAATCATTTAATCTATTTAAATCTATTTAGAGGAAATAGAGCTGAACATGCATAAAACAATCAAACAAGCAAAAAACCAATATACTTGCCCAGTTAAAATCAGCTCAAGTTAAATATACACATATAAAACAAAATCTCAAAAAACTAATTTATAGAGAAATATAAAAGTTAATATATTAATATATAAATATTGAAGGATAGTCACAAGTTAAATGTATAAATAACTATAACTTTTTTCCATCTAACTTTCAATTTTAAAGATTTTCATTAATCAATCTTAAATTTCAAGCCAAATCTTGAAATTTAGTTTCCTGCTTCCTAAACAGATGATTTCAGGTCATGAATGTGTCTTGAAAATTTGTTAAAGTTGTACTTTTACACCTAGTAAAGTGTGCCTGTTATTCATTTAAAAGAGCAAAGTTAAAAATAATATATTAATTTTATAGCTAGTATAGCAGAACTTGGTTTCTTGCCTTCCACATTGCTAAGAAAACCCCCATTTAATTCAAGGGGTTCAAATCCACCAAAGGATGGATTTAAATTTTTGGGAAGGTCTAGGTTAATTAAGAGATCATTCATTTCTCTTATCAGTAATGGAGGTCAAATGGACCTAATTGTGTCTTGAATCAGACATAGGCAGACTTGAAGAGAATGCTGGGGCAGTTCTCTTCTTTTTGAAGCTCTTTCTTTTCTCCCACATATGTGAAGGACAGCAGGCCCTCTGCTGGCCTTAACTGAGAACCATTAAGGGGACAAGGTAGGGGATGACCTGCTTGAGCTGTAGATTTAGTCAAACCCCCAACCTTTGCGGTTCCCCTCTGAGAAGATCTCATTATACAAGAAGCACAATTTTGAACTGGGTTTACTGTCATAACCAGAAAATGATATACCTCCCTTTTCTAGGTAGCTCTGGCTTTTAAACAGGTAATTAGTTCCCAATTATCGAAACAAAAATGTCTATTGGAGCGGAATGGATTTACTACTTCCAAGAACAGGGCACGAGAGAAAATGCTATTTACAGCACACACTGTAAGTATCAAGGGAAAAGAGCCATCAATATTAAATGATTTTTGAAATTGTATTTTGGCCTATATAATGCTTGAAGTATATATTTAACTGAGCTTAAATGTCTTCTTTTCGTTGATTTATTTCATTTTAGACAAACATTTTGATAAAATGCAAAATAAAGACATATAACTACCTTCATAAATCACATCAGGATAATTCATGCTTGCACCTATAAAAGCAAAACAAAGATTTATAAGTATACATGTGGTGTTAAAAAATTACTGACTTATACCAATAAATAAGCTAAATATGTATGATAGGTTTTTTTCCCAATTGAATAGAATGCTCTACAAGACAAGTTAAATAAACCTCAAAATATATGTGTGACTTTATACTGCTTCCCTCCTTATATACAAAACCTCCTCCCCTCCAAAGAAGAATAAAGGGAAACCACAAATCACTTTGGCTGAAAAACTTCATTAATCAATGAATATGACAAACTTTTCATTTAATTTTTCTATATGGTTGGTCATTTTAATTGCAATTTTGGCATTTTCATTCCAGAGACAGATAATTTCCATACCACTTTTGTTATTCTCTGACTACTTGGTAGTTACTTTCAAAGTCCATTTTCATTGACAAACACATTATTAATCATTATGTATAATGATTTCTAAAACACAGTTGTTTTTTTCTTGATCTTAGCATTGGGGTGGGGAGGGGGGTGTCCTGAGACTGAATAAACTCCTTTATTTTTCCCCAAACACAACAGAGGAAACTATGTGTTCTCTGCTGAACTAATTCACATATGAGATTATAAATCAATGCTAGAATAAAATACAAAAGGATATTCACCTAATTTTGTTAGATGACTCTAGTCACCGAGATGATCAGAATATTCTATTTTAAAGTATTTCCATGAAAAATGGTAAAAATGTATTTTTTAACTATAAGTGGCAAAAATATTTGCTACTCACTCTCCATTCAGAACTAACTGAATTTTTGTATCAAAGTTTATTTGGAAATGAAAGCAAATTTTGATATGACATATGAATGATTACAAAACAAATTTCCAAAGCTATTTGTTATGCTTTTAGCCTTCATAATGTAAAAAAGCAAAACCTGTAAATCATGAAGCTTACTCAGTTATCATTTCACTTCTGAAACCTCAGCAGAAAATATCACTTATAGTGAAACTCAAGTCAGTTTTCTGTTCATGCATCTCCAAGTGAATAATCAAGCCTAGTGGAACTGAAGAATCAAATAAAAGTTGCTCTAATAGTAAATTAGAGGTTTTCTTTTTTTACAGGCTCAACTAGCAAAATATATTTTTCCTTTCAACTGTTATTCCTTGTCAATTGAGGAGTCATTGATTTCCAACTTAAGTTTCAGCTATACAGCATTATGATCCTCCAACATACACACTCTCATGGCCACCTCGAAAAAACTTGTATCCATTGACCATCACACACTTGATCCTCTTGACCCATTTCGCTCACCCCCCACATCTTTTCTCCTGTGACAACCACCTGTTTTCTATGTCTAAAAGGGTTTGCATGCTTGTTTGTTTTTGTTTGGTTTATATTAGCAGGGGAAATTTTAAGCAAGTGACTGTGTACTTTGATTTAGGGAGGCTGCCTAAAGTTCTGCAGCCCATGCTTTTTATATCTCTAGGGGGCACAGTTCAGACAGTGGTTTGTATGATTATACTCCCTAAAATTAAGTAGTACACAATCACATGTCATGTACAACCACAGGCAAGGCACACCACCTGTAATTGCTCTGCATCAATTCAGACAAAAACACTGATTCCAATATACTTCTAAAGTATTTTGAGTTTTATTATCCCAAACACCATTTTAAAGTCATTTTCTGTCTCAACACATTAACATGCATTGCCAAGATTATTTGTAGCTGATAAAGACCCTTCCTGATGTAGACCCAGACAATAGAAGGCTGCCCCTCAGTTTAAGAGATAATTCAATGAATAAAACAGGAAGAAATTCCAGTGACTGCCCTGATGATGTCATTTGCAGAGTGCCCATCTTTCTTCTGAAGTTCTTTTCCTGGCATAGTCCTGGACCAAACAGTGTCCCTAAATGGTGACAATTTCCTGTTCTTACTGAAGGAAAGGTTCTATAATCCCAAATGAGCAAGTGACTTCAAACTGCTCAGTAATCCATTATTCAGAAGATCCTACTCTGATCCTCTTCTCACTGTGATCTGTAAAATCTGCAAGGGACCTAACAACAAAAACCATTATTTCTAAACCCCATTCCATCTTCCAAGAACCAAATTCCCCTCTCCAAAAGCCCCTCATCCACTTAAGGCCATTTTTTTTTTTTGCATTGATCTGTCAGTATCATGGTAGCCACCCCCACCCCCAGGTTGTGCTCCCTTGTACACAAGACCCCAAGGGAAGATTAAGGATTGAGCTAGAACTGGTTGGCTAGTAGATGTGTACACACACATAAACTCATAGTCTTTTATACACATACACATCTCATCTATCATTGGATAGTCACATTTGGGATCAGAGACATGGCTCATTCTAGGATCATTAAAACCTCTGTGTCCCATCCTTAGGTCAAAAAAACAGCCTATCAAGCAGCCAGGGCTAGGGATCGCGGTTTGAGTCCCACCTGGGGCCCGTAGCGAGACCTAGTTCCAAAAAAATAGCTGGACGTGGTGGTGCGCGCCTGTAATCCCAGCTACCTGGGAAGCTGAGGCTGGGAATGGCTTGAGTCCGTGGTGCCCCGGGCAACAAGAGCCTGCGGTTCCACGGGCAAATATAGCGAGACCTAGTCTCAAAAAAAAAAAAAACCACTGTGTGCCCACAAGGAACACCATGAGAATTTGAAATTCAAATCCAGTCTTCTAGCTCTAAAATTACAAACATATATTTTCCAAAGTAGAAGGACAGAACTATTTTATTTAACAATGTATTAATGTGATATATTTATATATTTCTATATATTATATATATTATATATTTCTATATATAAATATATGAACCTTCATCTATACTGTGATCATCAAACACCCCAGATTACCTGAAATCAAGGGGTTTCCTGAGACATTAGATTTTCTGTTACCACCAGAACAATTCAGTTACCTGGTTTTATTCTCATGCCCCCAGAGACCTGGCACCAATGACAGGTGGGGTTACTGCTACAACTTGCTATTACAGATGTGATGCTATAAGAAAGTAAGAAGAGACTGAGGATTCAAAACCATATCTATCTAAGCGATGCATTGAAAGGAACTCAAAGAATATGGCTATGAGACAGGTTTTAAAAGTTCCATCACGGTAAAGGAACACCCAAACTCATTACTCATACAAAACTCCCAGGAAGGTCTAAGAACATCAAATCCAACCAATTTACTAGAGCAAATGCTGGGTAGAGAAAGTGGGGTTTGGGGTAGAATTCAAAGAAAGTATGTTACCCCAAAATCTGAAAACCATATCATTTTCTAGACTTGCGGTTTATATCAATGGAAGCCTTTCTGACAAAGTTCAACAGCAAAGCCATTAGGTCATGTCTAAAACTTTCTAGAAAGAACTATATATGCCTAACTATATTTCCCCAGAAGTATGAAACTATTGCCATTTGACTTTCATTGTCAGTGCAAGCAAATGTTGTGCAAAATTATGAAACTGGCAGAAAGACATGTGGAAACAATCATAATAGTTTTCTCAAGCACAGTGCTATGTTTCTATCAACTTCTCAGTCAAAATACCCTATCATGTTTACCCTCCAGTAGTGAAGTAGAAACTAACATCATCTTAAATGCAGACAGAAAACTAATTGTCACTTCCTCTTTAGGCTGTCAATGGTCAAATTTTGAAAATATCCTGTTATTTTTAAGTCTAACTTCTAACTGGTTCTTCTCTTTTCATTCATTATGAACCACTGCCTCACAAAAGCAGAACTCTCTGCTGGAGACATTCAGTTCTGAATGGTGAATGAGGAAAGGCAATGGTATGATGAGAGAAAAGTCCAACAAAAAGAGAGTGAATCATTGATAAATCGGCAGCATCTGCTTGTAGTGGAGACTTTCAAAGGGCAATGTTTCTTTGAATACTGTCCTAGTGTCTCCATAGGTAAGGAATCTTAGGCATAGGGAGCAGGCGGTAGAACCAAGACCTAATGTTTCATATGGGGGACTCTCTGGAATAGAACATGGAAATGTCACCTGCAAACTCCATATCCCCATAGACACTGCAAACAGAGCTGTGTTCTTCTATCACTCACTTAAAAGCAAAAGTTTCAAGCTTCAAGTCCTTCTCAATCAAAATAAGATGCATACCAATCAGCACTGATGAGCACAGGTGTCTGCTTGTCCAAATTCACATTCTATTTCCCAATGTTTGTAGAGCATCTATGGGTGTTACCCTCACTTACACAGTCATATGTCACTTCAGGACATTTTCGACCATGATTCCCCACAAGTGATACTATCTACCAACTGCACGGAAGGCTTTATGTACCTCCTAGGTTATGTAATTGCAGCCTCTGACCTTCACAAAGTCACCTAATGACACACCTCTCCATAAGTCCTGCTATGAAGTAACACATGCTTCTACTTGACTTCTGTTGTTGTCAGAAATTATGGGAAGAGGTCTGACAGCCCCAGGCTGCTTGATGTTCTCCAAGGGAGAAGCATGGAGACTGTGCTGTAACCACAGAAGTACCCCAACACAGTTCTGCATCAAATGTATTAAATGAGGTGTGACTTTTGCAACCAAGAGACAGCTCTTAGGGCCTCTAGGTTCCAAATCTAGATGAGAATATCATGCTTTCAAACCTAAAAATATCAAATCAACATAATTCAGTATCTTCTTAATTCCATGCTATAGGACTTAAACTGAGGGGTTTTTTCGTACTTCTATTTTCTAATCTCAGTTATGGTTGATGAGTAAATCTTAGAACTTTACGTAAATCTTCATGAGTAAACCTTTATGACTTTTTAATTGTAACACTCCACAGCTGAATGGAAAGCACATTTGTAGGATTAAAAAAAAAAAAACTGTGAGAAGATTGGTTTTGCCACAGTAGGGTTCACCTTCCACTCTGCTTCAGAGATAAAAATAACGGAGACCAGAATCTCATCCATTACCTCCTTTAAGTTTTTACCTTTTCCAGATGCTCTGTAAAAATAAAAGAAAAAAAAAGGAAAGAAAAAAGAGTTTCCTTTCTGTTCTATTTACATACTTGGGTGTGATCACGAAAAATATTTTAGAGAATTTCATATCATTAAAAAAGGGAAAATTTTGATTCTCTTCAAAGAAATGATCCTGGCATTGTTAACAGTGTTAGCAGTGTTAACTGATGTCAGTCCACCTTTTGATTTCTAGATCCTTCTCTCTTGCCTATCTGCATGGCAGGTTGCACTCAGGGTCTGAAAACATTGGGGGGTTCTGATGTCAGGGTCACATTTCTGATTGAGCCACTACTGTGCTGTGTGGTGCTGAACACCTCCACCCTTTTCCTCTAACAAAGGAGGCTTCTATCAGAGGGGAAAGGATAATAGCACTGGTTCTGGAAACGCCTCAGGAGCTTCAGGGAGCATTATTAATTAACATTAGTACTCTTGAGATAGAGCTATTTAAGTATAAATCTTAATTATTATGATTATCATAAGTCTATGATTGAACCATGTTCTTCTTAACCAAGAAAGGATTACTGAATAGTTAAAGGCACAAAGGCAGGTAGAATTTTCTTTCCTTTCATTCTCAGGACAAGAAATGGATGAAGACAAATGACCTAAGGAGCAAACGGAGGGGAGTTTTACATTTCTCAATGTGTATGTTACATTTGGAGAGATTTCTTCCTTTTCATTCCTTGGCCAAAGTACACCAAACTAAATCTTCCAATCAGAGGGCAATTCTTAGTGCTGCTGGAGAGTTCTAGTTCATGCAAGCGTAATAAATCTTTTGATACAACAGCACTACTAAGAAGTGTGGGGAAAACTCTTCCAATATTTATAATTTGTTTCTGATGTGCATTTTGCATAGGAGATAACTGATCCAGAATTAGGAAGCATAAGTCACTAACTCCCACTGCTTGTGTGAATGAGCATTCTTGAGCTGTGACATTTTTCCTGAATGAGTGGGCCAGAGAGATACTCTTTATGTGCTGCCTAAAGGATGGGGAGCTTTAAAACAAGGGTATTTTATCATTGAGTTTGTTCAAAGCTACGTTTCTTCCAAACCTGAAGTTTTTATTACTTGAGTCATGATTTCAATAATAAGATAGATTATCTTAAATAGTCAATGTGGTCATAGACATATCTGACCTTGAAAATTCTTGAAACTTTTTGCAATCTGACCAGAAAAGGCTAGCAAAGGCATTGGGTTTCTTCCTTGTGGCACAAACAATCTCTCTGGCATTAATTTCTACTTGAAAAGACACCCTCACTTGTTCTAATCTCCATTTAGCTGCCCTTGCACACCTTCCTGTCCATGAACAAACTTTTCTACAGGTAGTGTTAAATTCCAATGACAATCACATTGTGGATCAAGTTCATCTTGGACAAGTCTTATTTTTGGCCTGTAAGCTAAATAGGATACAGAGAGTCTTCAGAGAATCCTCAGATAACCCTGCACTTCCGATGTATGTGCCTACATTGCTGTCTTACTTTTTATTCTCTCTCCCAAACCTTCTTAAGTTATATATGCACTCACCCTATTTCTTGCCAAATTAGAATACATCTGTGTGTACCAACTAGTCTGTATTTTCATCACTATCACAGTTGATATCTTCAGAAAGTCAGTGAGGTAATCTTGATGGCTGCTTAACCAGTTTTTCCAGTGCCCCCCTCCTCCAACATTTTGCAGAATAGAAGTGAAGCACCCTCACTACTCAAATGTGACCCAAGGTTCTGCAGCACTAGCACAGGTTGGAGTATAAGAATGTAGACTCTGAGGCCTTCCTCCAAATATCTATCCTCCAAATACAGAATCAGAATCTGTAGTTTCAACAAAATCTGTTCAATCAGTTTAAATCTGTTTAAACAGGAAATCTGTATGCTCATTAAAGTTTGACAAGTCTTGGTCTATAAACCCACAAGAAGTTTGACCAAAGTCAAAAGTTCCTAGTGGATATAAAGAACAGCAAGTTTTCAGCAAAATATAAAGTAAACCAGAAAATAAAAATGTGGGTGGGTACTTTATGGCCAGAGTTGCAAAACTATGTGAGGGATAAGAGCAAGAGATACGTTTTATCCCCAATGATATACCTCTGGGACCTATCCTAAACTATGGTGGGTGGAAGGTGGGGGCAAAAAAGAGAGAACTTAGACACGAAAGTGAGCTCACATTAGTCCTTTCTCTCTTGGAATAAAACTTTGGCTTAGTTTTCTCCTTAAAATTAAAATTTAAGGAGTTAAAATTCATGTAATATGTGGAAGAATCCTGAGGCTCTTTTCTCAGAAAAAGTTTAAGCTTTGGATAAGGGAGGACCAGTGCTGACAAAAGTATTTCTGAACAGAAAATTTATCCCTTATAACTACAAAACATGAACACAACAGTAGGTGAGGAATGATACCTACATTATTATAATCTCAGAGCCTCCTTGAGGAAAGGGTCAGGCACCCTCAGATATGCTCATCATCATAAAAACCTTCTTACTAGGTACTAGAATTCTTCAATTCATAGAGGAAGAATGTATGACTCAGAGGTGGTAAGAAAAATCACACAGATCATGGAATATTTGAATCAAATTTTAGTCCAAACCCTTCCCACATTGTCAAGGCTTTCTTTTGAATGAGGGAGAAAGCAAACTCACAATGACTTAAATTCCAAGCTCCAAATCATATCTAAATAAATTATTTGAGTGGACAACAGTGATAAGGGTTTATTTCATCGCAACAATTTTGAAGCTCTACTTATTCCACTTAATATTCTCTTTTCATTAGCTTTCATACAAAGAGAACATCAAAGAGGATGCCTACAATTCCCACATATCTCTAGCTGAACAGTGTTCCTAACTGCCCTGCACAAACATGGTTGATGTGCTACCTGAATGGGTGCCAGAATCATTGGGGACCAGAAACTCATCTTCTTGACAGCCTGGGAGAAAACACAGAGGAACAGCGGACAACAAAACCCAATAAAACCCAACCTCTGCCCCATCTCCTATTGTTTTTACAAGTTGTACAGTATTCTCCACTGGGTATGGGAGTGTATTTTAGTGTCCCGTCATAAATATCATCCATGTCATGTGATGATAGCACATCAACCCTATTTGTGCAGGGCACAGCCCTATTATGCAGGGCATAATTTGATTATTTTTCTTCATTTTTAAAGAGGGATAAGAGAGAAAAGAAGTAATTCTGGGAAAGTCGAGGATATTGACATAGCTACAAATCTCAGAAATGCCCACAAAAATTCTGACACAAAACAAGTGAAGTCAATTTTTAACTAGCTGATGACCCAATAGGGTCATTTATATTCACTATGGTGATTTATAGCCACTATCATTCTGGGTCAAATATCTTTCATATCCACTTTCATTTAATACTCCTTGATAGCTAGTCTTTGAGTAAACATTTGAATACAAAAAAGAATGAAAATCAAAAGCAGTATTTTTTAAAAGTAAAATTTTTAAATTATCTTTAAATACTTGAAATAATAAATTAACCAAGAAGAAGGAAAGGAAGAAAGAGAAAATCTTTATAAAGTTTAACTTACTTTTGATAAATTATTCAAAGAGAACTGAGAAACTCCAAGTTATTCTTGTGCTCAAAAACAATTCTTTTCTATCACTAGTGAAGTTAACACTACAGAAATGTTCAATGAAAATGAGGTCACATGAATAAGAGGAGTTAAACTCTCCCAAATATTGGCACCATACAGAAATGTTTTTTAAAAAATACATCAAAATCCAATCTAAATTAGTAGCTACAGGCTTTCCATTGGCAGAGCTGTGTATGTAGCAAAGCACACAGAACACTCCTAAAACTTTAAATGCCAGCCTTTCACCCCAAATCAAGTTCACCTCCAATAGTTTCAAAAGACAGTTGATGATGCAAATTAAATCAATTCTGTAGTTTAGTTAGTAGTAATATACAAATGTCAGTTTCTTAGTTTTGACAAATATAAATAATTCAAGATGTTAACAAATGAGAAAATTGGGTGAGGCATATCTGGTGACTGTAATAGCAACCACTTCAACTTTTATGTAAATCTAACATTGACAAAAATATGAAAATATTAATATAAGGAAATATATGCACCACCACTATACCCAACCGTCAAGAGTTGGAAGCAACCTAAGTGGATATTAGGTCATGTTGAATAAAGGAGAAGTGGTAGATATGCATAATGAAATACTATTCAGGTATAAAAATACATGAAATCCTGCCCTTTGCAACAACATGGATGGATCTAGGGGCCTTATATTTGGCAAAATAATTCTGATAGAGATAAAAACTATAAGCTTTCACTAATATGTGGAAGACAAAGATACAAAAACAAGCAAAAAAAAACAAACTCTTAGACTATAATAATAAAATAATGGTTACTGGAAGGGTAGAGTTGTTGTATGAAGATGGATAGAAGTTGGACTTTTGGTGGTCAACATAATGTAATAAGTACATTATGTATAAAACCTGTATAAAAATAGTTTCTTACTAGTTACATAGAAAATGAATTTTTTTTTTTTTTTGGAGACTAGGTCTTGCCATTTTTGCCCATGGAACCATGGGCTCATGTTGCCCAGGATACCACAGACTCAAGCAATCCTCAATCCCCAGCCTCAGCTTCCCAGGCAGCTGGGATTACAGGTGCACCTCCACATACAGCTATATTTTTCGGGAACTAGGTCTCACTATGTGTCCCCAGTGGGACTCAAACTGTGATCCCTGGCCCCGGCCACAGCTTCCTAGGCTGCCACTTACAGGCATGCGCCTGGTGCCTGGCTGGAAAATTAAATATTCACAAATAAAATTTAAAAAAAAACTAATAAAAATGGTTGTCTCAAAACAGTCTCCAGATTTAACTACAATGTTATATTCCCTCAAAAATACAGAATGAAATGGTAATCTAGAGATTTACCATGCAAAATGTAGCCAGACAACTAAATACTCAATTAAGAAGATTTAATGAGAAATACAACAACTGCCAAGGTGTCTGGGTAAGGCATCCAAACTTAGTTTGTTTTATGTGCTCCTGAAAGGCTGTAATAAATCAAACTTACAAAATTCAAGTCACATTTGGAACATGCTAAGGAAGCTTTCATATTTAAAAAGCTATTTAATAAATACCAGGGTAATGGGAAGATTTATTATGTGATGAGAATTATTATATTCCCATTTACTGTTTGGTGTCTTTACATCCATCACCTTTGTCCGTGGAGCAGCTGGGAAGCCACACAGGATATGCTGCCCACACAGTATAAGCTGCCCATGCAGACCGGCCTCAGGGACCTCCAAATTTCCTTTTGCCTCTGCCAACCCATCCTCATGTGACTTTAATGAACTCAGAGCTATTGCAGTGAGGAATTCTATTCACATACAGATCCCAATATTCTAGCACAAGACTCAACCCCCATAATGATATCACACTTGAGGCTAGAGCAAATAAGAATGCTCCAGTGAACAAAAGGATAATGTATATATATTTTGAATTAGTATTCCATAGAATTCAGATAAATAAGCAAAAGAGGAATAGCCTGAACATATGATATTTCCATTCTTAATTTTTGAGGAATCTCCATATTGTTTTCCATAAAAGCTGCACTGATTTACATTTCCACCAAGAGAATTCAAAGGCTCCCTTTACTCACATTCTCTCCAACACTTGCTCTAGCTTGTCTTTTTATAATAGTGATTCCAACAGGTGTGAGGTGATAGCTCATATGGCTTTGATTTGCATTTCCTTGATAATTAATAATGAACATCTTTTCTGGTTCATGGGTGAAAAAGTAGTGGGAAAACCTCTAAGCAGACAATGCAATAATACATATATATGCAACAATTAAAGCATGTAAAAACTAATGAACATATTTAACATCATTTCATATGCTTGTTGATCATCTGTTTGTCTTCTTTGGAGAAATATCTATTCAGATTCTCTACCCATTTTTTAATTAGTTTGGCTTTGGTTGGTGAATGGTATAAGTTCTTTGTATATTTGAATATTAAGTCATTGTTGGGTGTATGAATTACAAATTGCTAGGGAAATAAGCCAGCTGAAGAAAATCAAATATTGTATAATTTCACTCATATACTGAATATAAATATAAAATAAAACAAAAACAAACAGATATAGAGAACAGAATGTGGTCACCAGAAAGGGATTGCTGGTGGTGAAAAAGATAAATAAAGTCAATACTATATTACCACAATAGAATTTTATTAAGAAGGAGGTATTTTCCCCTGCACGTAAGTATCTGAAGCAAGTAAATGTACAGCAGTAGTCTATACTACTACTGGAGTTCAAACTGAAATTCTCCAGGGGGACACAGTATGGGATGCCAGTTACCTTTCTTCTAACCCAAAACATTGTTCATATAGAAACTACTACTACTCCTAGAAAACCAATTCAGAATCTGATTTTTTTAAAAAGAATACATCAATGGTGTCATTTCAGATAAACAAAGCATTACAGGACACTGGTTTTTCATTCACAGATGAGAAAGGAAAGTAAATTACAAACAGATAAGGGACAATGGAAAATAAATGTTAAATATTTCATGAGCTAACCAAACACAGTTAATCTGTTCAAGGTTTTGCATGGGTTTTGACTTCATAGGTACAAAATCTCATTAATCATTGGAGACAAACTCAAAGATGTCTATGAGATTGTTTTTTAAAATGATTCATGCTTTGACCAATGGCATATAGACCAAAGAGACCATAAACCTAGGACTTAAGATGACGCACAAATTTTTAGATGTCTTCTTATACTCTATACTTGTATACATATAGTATAGATACTGGTTATCATCCTGCACCCCAGAATAGAGAAATATTGAACAAAACCTTCTCCAGCTGAATATAATTTAACTAACTAAAAGCATTGCCAGTCACGGGTTTACTGCATACACAAGTTAGGTAAGAGTTCAGTGACATACCCTATTCTCTCCCCAAGACAAAGTCATCAAATACTCACCACCGCTGATACCAGGCCGGCCCATAAAGTGAGCAGAAATCTGTTTCTCATCCTTCCCATACTCATTCTTGGCTACTAACTTGTAGTCCCCGTTGTTCATGTGAGTGGGATTGTCCAGCTGGAGGCAGCCATGATATTCCGTGTGATTGGTAACATGGATTTTAGTACAGATGTATTTGGACTCATTCAATATTGCCCCGTTATAGAACCACTGAAGCGCTGGTTTGGGGTTGCCTTTCACAGTGAATGGAATGCACCAGTGGTGGTCTGAGGTTGGAGATTCGAGAAATGTGATAGTTGGAGCAACTAAATTGAAAAAGAGAGAGTTAATAGCATCAGAAAGCTCAGAATTCTCCTCATCTCCAGATTTCTTTGTCATTGATAGGGGATTTTAGTCACTATTGTTTGGCTTAAGAAAATATATAACCATCAAATCTGGAAGCCATCAATATTTTGTATTATTATTGAAATTGATTTTATTTCCCACAGAGAGATTTCAGAAAGACTCGTTTCTCTGTTTCTCTGCTTTACTTAAGACCTGTGCACCACAATCATTTTTTAAATTTATTCAGTGTGAGAACTAGCTCCAAACAGATCCAAGAGATTTATGACAGTGAAAAAGGTTCATTTGAGGTTAACTTGGTTTCTAATACACAGGCCTTACTATTATGTATATTCATCATGGAAACATAGAGGGGCACTATTTTTACATTATTTTTTCATTAATAATACAAAAAATGGCAAAAGTGACTTTGGATGTCTTGTCAGAAACCCTAATCTCACATAATTTATCAAACTGATCAATGTTGTGAATGTGCTACTAATGTGGATTGATTATTAAAAAGTAAGAGAAATTGTGATTTGTCACTGCTTGTAAATAACAAGTGCCCTTTAAAAGCATCACATTTCATTATATTTGTGCTAAGACTCAAATGCTAATGCTCTTCTTATTATCCTTTAAATGTCTAGGATTCTTTGTCAACCTAGACAAACAAGCTACAGATTACTTTATGTATAAAGCAATTTATGTTTCAGGGGTAAACAAACTTTATGAAGTAGCATCTTTAAACAGAGTTTTAGCCTGAGTGCAGGAATCTAAAATCCCTCGTCACTTTTCATTTTAATGTGGTCTGACTGACAATGATAAAATCAAAAACCAGAAAAGACCTTCAAGATCTAACAGCATCATCTTTCAGATGAAGCAACACAAATTCAGTGAGATTAAGTGACTTAGTCAAGGTTACTGAGAGAGGCAGATCTGGAACAGGAATTCTAGGTCTCTGGATACCTAGCCCAGCAGCCCTGCCCTCTGAGACACTACTTCCTGGTAGTATAGATAATGCACCTTGTAGAGTTCAATACAGGAAGGCGGGGGAAGGAGGTGGTATTTCATAGCCTTCTAACAAACATACCCTTTGTGGGGCACTGCAAATACTATCTCAATTGTCAATGTTCTTTATCAGTTACTGCTTCTACTCTTTGTCTTAAAATTGATAGTTATACAGGTCAGTCCCTTGTGACCACAGAGATATGAGTCTAAATGAAGCAAATTTAGATTCTGAATGTCCTTATAAGATAATCAGATATCACTTCCAATTTGTGCTCAGATAAATCCTCCCAGGACAACAAGAAGAAGCAAAGTTGATAAAAGAGGCTGATTCACCTTCAAAATCTACAGGAAGATTGCCATTGAGCAGTGAAATTCATTACAAATGAGCACATAGAGTTTCTGAACTCTGCAGAAGTGTGTTGTAACAGGTCTCCTCCTCTTAAGAAATGAAATATTACAAAACTTAAATTTACAAAGTTTGATTTTTTATCAAATTTTGGTCCTATGTATCCCTTAAAATCGTTTTTAGAGGATAAAATAATTTTTAATATGTGATGTCATGAACAAACATCTAATTTAAACACAATCTGGGGAGGGGAATTTTATATCCATTACTCAAAGAACACATATGCATATACATATATTTAGATGGTTGTGTTGCAAATACAAAGAACATGATGGGCAGGTTCCACACTTACCTCTGCCCACCAGAACAGGCCCCAAACCCAGAAGCACTTAATCATTCCACCAGCTCACATGAACTTTAGGTAAGGTGCTGATTTAAAGGGCATGGGTTGGAAGTTGGTTGCATATTTCGGGGATAACATTGACTTCAGGCTTCTAAGTAGGTCAAATGATGAGAAATTAGGAGTCCAGTATCTACTGGGTATAGTGGTGGTTCTGACAGTGATAAAGAATTCAGTTTCAGTGATTCACTCCAGCAATCATGTGCTGAATGTGGACGATGAGCGACTCTAACCAGTGTATTTCACCATGCATCTGCATGTGTGTGATGTGGGCCCATTCTGATATAAATGCAATGACGTACAAAGGATATGAACCCCAATCCAACAGAATAATAGATCCTCATAACTTATACCATGCCAGCTCAGAATTTGTAATGCTGTGAAAAGTATATAATTTTTACTGAATACACATTATTGCTGAACACCACCATCTGGAACGTTGATGCATTGTGTTATTTATAATACTGGGACATCATGCACATATGTTTAAGAAGCATTAATATCCTATATCTTGATTTCAATGTATACAGAAATTTAAAATAAGCAACAATAAGAACTTTTCTATAGGTCATAATTTTTGACAGTTTAAAGGACTCTCCAACCTTTCCACTGAAACCTGAGTCAAACCAATGAGGTTTTACTGTGTCAACAGTACAAGTAGGTGGTTGTGAATAGTCAGCCCAATACTTTAAGATTACAATTGAAAATTCATGTTGCTTTCATAAAGAAAAAAGTTTTAGAAACTAATCTGAATTTGCACTGAAGCTTATTAACTAGAAAAAGATAACCTGCTGAAAACATATTGCATCAAGAAAAAAGGAAGGCACAGAGAACAAGCTTAAGACAAAAATAATAATAATAATAATAATCTTAAAAGAAACACAATGCATGAGCAAGAAAGATTAGCAGAAAATAGAACAAGTGAAAGAGACTGACGGTCTCACAATTAAGTACACACAAAAATACTGCATAAACATTTTGAACACACTTAAGCCACACCCAGAGTGACCCAATGACAGATGTAGGTGTGTCCATGATCATTTGCTATTAAAAACACATGCCAATCTGATTACGTACAATGTACAGTGAGGTTGACAGAATCTTGGTCTTCGCCTACAAGATTTTCTGCCACACAAGAGATTTGCTTTCCACTGTCATCAGACGAAATGTTAGTTATCCTTAAGGAACCCCGTGTGTGGCTTGTTTCATTCTACAAATGAATTAACAGAAAAAAAAAAATCTTTGTTAGGAAGGATCCCAAAGAGATAAGATTTATGGTTTCTTCCCTTAATTACAGGGGGAAAATGCATATATGTGTATAGAACATTAGAAAATACTTCCATCTGATGCAGGTTTAGGCAAGAGAATAAAAAACAGTTTTTCTATTTCTCCATATTTCAACTACTTAATGAGAAAATTTGACTTAATCCTTGAATTCCTAACTACCTTCCTCCAAGGGGAAAAAAAAACACAAGGAGAGTCACTCACCTTGCTTACGATGACACAGGAAAGCTCAGTAGGACATAGGACTTTCCCATCTACTGTTATGTATTTTTAGTTATTTATACCCATGCATAACTAAAATGCAAACCTCCATTCATTTTTATTAATTAAAGTTAAACAGAAAGTAAACATTAATCAAAAACTCATCTTAATGGTCTCTCTGTAACCTACAAAATATTCAGTCGTCATCACTAGGTTAATACAACCTCAAATTTCTGAGACACTCATCTCTCTACGCACACAGAGTCAAACTGAAGCCTTACCATATGCTTGGAAATCAGATTACCGACATCCCAGTACAAATTCGGAACTGGATCACCCGCAACACTACAAGATAATGTGATAGACTTTCCTTCCTCTACAGTAAGGTTAGGTGCGGCCAAATTTGCTGATGGCAAACCTGTGGAACAAGCAAAGTGATTGGAGACATATAAAAATACTTAAATATATTATTAAAATAACTAACAAATTAAAAACTAAGCTTTAAAATCCATAATCCATTATTTACTTTTTGACACTGATTTATGTTGATCTGAAGACCAGCCAGATTGTTAAATTTTACAGATTTAATGTAAACCAAAAATGTGCAGTAATAAGATTTGAAACACATTTTTGTACATTTCTTAAAAAGATTATTACAGGGTAAACTTTTATTTAAAAAACCACTAGTTTATAGAAGGGTGTCTTCTATCTCTTAGTTTGTTCTACAGCTACTGGTCCAGTGGGTTTTTTAATATTAAATAATTTATTTATATATAAATTTCACATCTTTGTGATCTCCGGGGTTCAGTATTTTACACATAGACACTGGATTTGTTGGCCATCTTATCTCCCCATCCCCTTACCTCCACTTTCTTACAGTAAAGAACAAAAAGTGAAATACATCTACTTTTTTTGCATAAATGCATTTCCAAATGAAGTAACTCATAAATCTAACCTTCTACACACTTGAAATTTAAAATAATTAGACTGATTTTGAAACTAGACCTAGATTTAAAGTCAGACTGGAAGGGATAAAATGTAGTTTTAAGGCATTTTTCAAAGAGTGGAAGCTTAGCCATCACAGCGTTAGAATATTTCAAAACTATAGAGATGAATAAAAGTAGTCATCTGTTTATGATCTGATGAAAAGAAAGTCATGTGGGTACTTATTCTAATAAAAAGTTGTTTTTTGTGTGAAAACCCTGAAGTGCTGTTGTTGAAGTTTATAAACAATTTTTTAATATTTTGGGAGAGCAACATTTTATGCTTCTCTATTTCAAATGCTAGTTTTGCTTTACTGTGCTATTATCACTTCCTTAAACAATCACACCTATTGATTGTTTACACAGCTTTAAGCCCCTGGGGAATTATAGTATTTTGTTTTGTTTTTTTAGGCTGAAGGTGGGTCTCACAGAGTGAAACAATAGGGTGCAACTGTCAGTCAATTCAGTCCCTCCCTCGACTGGTATTAGGAACTCAGCTTGGGAACCATTTTCGACAGCTGTTGTGTCCTACAGAACTAAGATACATCATTAACTCAAGAGTAAGTAACCCAGAGGGCAGGAAAGCAATTTATCTTCAACAGTCCTTAAATATTAAATGGCAATTAACCCCCCCATCTTGTGGTATTGACCTACCATCTCCACAATTCTGTGCACAAACCCTTCTAGTGATTCAGTCTTTACTGACAAAATCTTTATTGTTCATGACAGAAACAAAACTGGAACAAAATTTAGATAACACACATCTTGTCATGCTACATATTCCCACCATTGAAGACCATCTAACATTATCTTTCAGTGACTGATGTGACCTCTTCACAATTCTTCCGTCCGGTTAGCATCCAGTAGAGAGCAGTGTTATAACTTTCACAGGATTTCAGAAAGATTCCTAACACTTAGAGGAATACAGTGAAGTATGTGGGGTGGAACAAGAGGTTGCATACTAAACAGGAATGAGCACTGGATGATGTACCCAAGACCCTAAGCCTGCTTGTATGATGTGGCCTGGGTGAGTCATTTCTCCTCTTTCCATATGCTTTCTTTCCCTGAGATTAAGCAGTTCAATTAAAAGATCTAGTTCAAATTTCTTCTAACTCAAATATCCAGCAACAACTTCTATGACATTTAAGCTTTCTAATTTATTGAGAAGCATGGCAAGGCAAGCTGTAAGAAATGGTTTACTTAATGAAAAATCTCCTTGAAGACTCAGCACTATGAGCTAGGTGACTTTAAAAAAAAAAAGCTTTTTATAGTTTTTAAATCAAAACATCCAATCATAATTTGAAAAGTCTATAACAAAACTTGTTATGAAAAATATCAAAATATTGTGTGAAAAATAGTACACATCACACTAATTCCTGTTCCTCACAGCTTTTAGCATCATTGCTTTCAAATCAATTTTAGAGTATTGATCTCTATATCATGAAATATATCATACTAGTCCTTGATTTTTCTATTTTACCATTATCTACTGAAATCTACTATGGAAGATAAAATCTAGGTCACTTTTGTACATGTCCATGGCACACTCAACACATTCAATCTTCATCTTTTTCCTTGGGTATTATGTTGTCTGAATGTTGGTGTAAAGCTCATTTTGAGTATATAAACCCTGATGACAGCTGATGCGTCAAGGTAATGGTTATCAAGTTTTATCAAATTCAAGATATCATTAATTGTAGAACATTGTGACATATACCATTAAGAAAGAAAATTATGCCAGCTCAACTCTGATGCAAAACTCTCCCATCACTCAGAGCTCCTGTTATTTTGATGTTGAAATTTCTAGACAGAACTTCTAAGTTTTTAATCCTTTCCCTCCTATTTTCCATCTTTGTGTCTCTTTGCTTGACTTAAGGAAACATTCTTCAACTTTTCTTTTGAGGTTTTTCTTCCCTGTCATAGTTTTACTTTCCAAGCCTTTTTTAATGATCCTTAATAGCCTTCTAATTTTATAACATCCTGTTTTTGCTTCTGATATCTGAAATATTAATGAAAATTTAAATATTTCTTCTTTCCTTATCTACTGTCTCATACTTGTTTCTCTATTTGATTATTTTGTCATTGTTCTTCTCATAAGTTTTTAATCAAAACAGTTGGTGATGCTTGGCTACATCTTTAAAAAGGAGGCATTAGAGGCAATGCCTATTCATAAACGGCAAACCAACTTCACAGGACAATATTCACAGGGCAATATTTTGACCTCTCCTGTGTAGCAGCTGATGTCAGTATCATTCAAACATCTGGGGATAGAACTAGTCAAATTATGCAGATAATGTTCTTCCAGTAGTCTCCTTGGAAGGAGAACAAGCTTGGAAATATCAAAATTCTGTATGTAAACCCATCATTTTCAGAATGGTTCTCACAGCCTCCACTCTACCTGGAGTTTTTGGGATAGATAATAAGCCTCCAGTTTTCTCATAGGGAGGAAGGGTACAATCATCTGGGATGGATGGAATGAAAATGGGTTTAGCTGATGCTTAACAAAACTTCAACTAATCTCCTGTATTGATGTTACTTGTACTCTTGCTTTCTGAGCCTTGTAGATGTTAGTATCTGAACCAAGTTTTGCCTTGTCATCCCTACTGCTAACCTGATAATCAGCAATCTCAGCACTCTAGCCATTCATTACTCAGCCATTAGCTTTCCAGCTTACTCTTCAATGATGTTTTGTTTTCCCCTCTCCCGTTGTCTACACTAAAATAGATTTACTCACTATTCAGGAGACATCAAGGAGCCAGGGCCCTGTTCCTAAGTTATGACCTCCTCCTCCTCCTCCTCCAATAAGAATCAACAGAGCATGGTGACAGCCCTCTTGCAACTTATGCACAAACCCATGGGATCAATGTCCTAAATTTTATAAATACACTTAACAGTTTGGAAAATCTAAACAGGAAAAGTCTAAAATAAAGAGATTCTCACTAGAGAATCATAATATGTCCTATAAAGTCTAATACCTATAAAATCTAATAATAATCTAAATTATTAATATAATTTTAGTCTAAATTTATGTGATTAACAATCCTAAAAATGTTTTATAATTGCATTAAATAATAGCATTTATTGGGCATTCACTGAACCAGAAGTACTTGTCTAATACTTTAAATTATTTTTATTAATCCTTACAACAAATCTTGAAGTTAAGTACTTTGCCTTCACTTAATAAAGAACATAAATTTTGGAAAAATCAAATATATCTTGCAAAGTTGCCAAGTATTTAGTCTTAGGATTTGAACCCCAAACTCAGAATTTTCCTCATCTATTTAATTTCAGTACATATCACAAATACCAATGCATCTCCATGATCTAGGAATTTGGATCATTTAAAAAATAATTGTGTATCTATTTGTAAAGGAAGAGTGAGTCTCCTTTATTTATAGAGAAATTGTATCACCCTGTCATAGCTGTTTCCAAAGGAATCTGTGCAAAATTGGCCAAGTCTAGATCTTTTAAATGTAAAGTCTTCCACAAATGAGTAAGCATCTGACTCACGTTAATTCTACAGCATTAATATGCTGGCCAAAGATTCAATAATGGAAAAAACAATCTGTACTTGAAATATCACTTGAGGTTTAATTAGCACAATAAAAATGAATTGGGAAGTATGAATAGCCAAGCAGGATAAACCATTTGCCAGGCACTACTTCCTGACTTAATAAGATTTGAAATAGGCACAAGTACAGAGCAAAGCTCGGCAATGCTTCCAAGAATGTCTAACGTCATTCTGATGGGACCTGATTTGAGCTATAGAGCCGCCTTCTATTACACTCTGAGAAAGCTCACTGTAGAGAAGAGATGATCAGCTGCTCAGCCAGACTGAGCACCATCAAAGTCTCTTGATCTGCACATATTCAGGAAAGACATCCTATCTGTAGACCTCAGCACAAAATCATGAACCATCTAGCAAAAGGACTGACTTTTCTTTATACCATGGTTTTCCATACACAGTGCACCATTAGTCACCATTAGAACTTGTTAAAAGTGTTGCTTCTCACAAGAGTCCAAGATGACAATTCACAGGTGACATGGTGGTGGGAGAACCTTGGGGTATGCAAAATGTTAATATATATTTTTAATTTATTTTTATTTAACATTTTAATTGATTTTACATATATAAATATAGATATTCAATATACATAATATAATAGTTATTTTTCATATTTTTTAAAATTTATATATGTATTTCACATCTTTGCATTCCCCAGAGATCAGCCACCACCTTCCTTCCCTGACCAATCCCTCCCCTATCCCACCTTGGCCTCCCCAAGTTGTATACTTTGGTTTGGTTGTTAGCAACTATTTCTCCTGGCCTTTTGCTTGTTTTTCCTATATCCCATATATTAGTGATAATATAGTCATTTATATAAGTAGATATATATTTGCATATAAATATATATTATATATAAATATATAGATATCTAGATATTTGTAGATATTTATATATATTAAATACATCTAATCAATGAAAAATAAATTTTAAAAAAATGTTGCTTCTTTTCTAGCAGGCCTGGATTAGGAACTTAGAGAATTCATTACCCTAAAAATTTCAAAAATTGTCATTAGCATCTTTATTTCCAGGTAAAGCAGTTAAAGCTTATCAACAATTACAAGTTAATAGCTGATGAATGGGAGTTCAGACCCATCTCACTGCCCAGGTCTGAACACTGTCTCCTTAACAGGACCACTTTATGCCGCTAACCCACCCATTAATGATCTAGAATCAGGGCCTTAAATCACTGACCTGAACTTTGTGTTCTTGTGTTCTAGTAGGTTCTTGCGTTCTAGTAACTGAGTAGAACTAATCTCTAATCATTTTGGATTATTAACTCAACTTTGTGATAAATGACAAAGTTTGGGTTCTATTTTTCAATATCCATGAGTAATTCTTGATTGGGTTCTTTTTCATCTTGTCTTAGTGATCCCAAGCTCCGGGTATTTCCTAAGAGTCATTACTCCATAGACAAAAAAAAATATTCAAATAAATTCTGTCTTTGCTCTTCTCACTTTCTATCTTGTTGGCATATCTTTCAATTTCTTTGTCACCTACAAATTTCACTACCAGGAATGAAGCCAGAGTGAGCTTGACCTATTTAGCAGTGTCTGCTTTACACCTGATTGCAAAAAGGACAGAAAATTAGCAAATTTTTTTACAATTAGATTTGCAAATTAGCAAAATTCCAAGTGCAAACTGGAAATTGTGCCTCTATATTTATTTTAGCTATTATTACATGACAGAGGTCACAAAACTTTTCAACACAAAAACTTAATCCATGACAAACAGGTTATAAAATCAGTTTTATTTTTTATTCTAAAAAAAAAAAGAAAGCAATGTGTAACTTGTACTTGTCTATTTTTTCAGATAAAGTCAGATATCAAATAAAAATAAAGCAAGAGTAAAATAGACTCACACATTTCTAGCAAAGTATCAATTTAACTAAAACCCTAAGAAACTAATTTTTATGCCAATTTACCTTCTACATAGGATGTTAATATGATATTCCCTTTAATCTGTGAATAACAACAAAGTATAAATACTATCAACCTATTTTCCTGGTTTAAAACAAACAAACAAAAAGAATATGAATGAATATACTAAGCACATACCAAAAACTATAGCAAAGACCAAAAGTTAAGTATTGCATATAAATCATTAAAATCAGTTTATATCAAGAAACCAAATCTTTCCTCCTAGACACCTGTAATCTGACATTTCCCATCATGAAGAGTGTTTTGCTGATTTTTTAAGGAGATTCTATGCTAAAAGTCTGAAGGTTGAAAAAGTGAAAATTTGAAAATGTCACTTTAAATAGCAAGAAAATCAAAGGTTGGACTGATTTCAATCCATGAACCTGTTGAGAAAATTTCAAAATACCATTTCACTAATTGTACAGTCTTTCAACCCCCAACTGAACTACCACATTCTCTGTGCTAGGGGATAGCATGTTCAGTGGGAACCAGTTACTAGTAAGATAGGAGATGTATGTAAATTTTTATGACCCAGAGGAACACTGTTTTTCTTATATACATCCATCATCTATTTAGAACAGGGAATTTCATTCACTATTAACACTTCCTGAAGAAATTTTCTTTGAGATTTACATTGCAATTATAGTATTGAAAAATTAAAACATGATGTACTATTTTCTTTATTAATCCCACTCAGTCAGAGGAAATAATTCAAAGGTGAATAATTTTAGCAAAGCTAACTGCCAAAGATCAATTAAGCACAGACATTATGTGCAAAAATTTAGTCTATACTACATGATAATGATTTTATTGAAAAAAAACTGAAAGTTGTTACGGAGACATTTTTATATGTAATGGAAATCACAAGTTGGAAAAATTGTCTTTCTTCACTTGTAATCGTGTGATTTGGCTTTTGCCTTTAGAACCAGTGCTCTAAGGAAATTATATATGAATATTTTTTGTTGTCTTGCAATTAATAAAGTTTTTCAAAGGTTAAAAAGGACCTTGTGGAGAACAGACCACAACATGTTTCACAGCATGAATAAATTTACAGTAATTCACAGCAGGAGGGGTTGTTGGAGAAATATTGTGAGGCATTTGACTGTGCTGCTAATAGGAATGGTACAGCTCAACTTCCCATCCATGCCTGTCACGCTCACTTAATTGCTAAAGGTGGAAGGGAAAAGAAGATAGAAGAGTCCTTTAAAATGGGATGACAGGAAACTATGAAATGCTAGAATATGTTATCATTTGACTAAAAGGATATGTTTAAGTTACCTGAAATATATGAACCATTTGCTTAAAATTCAGCCCAATTTGATCCTTGATCTAATATGGTTCTTACATTTGTTACTGTATCAATTCAGTAAACATTAATCAAATGTCTATTATGTTCAAAGGAGACATTAGGCATCATGGAGGATGTGTATTTGCCTATGAAACATAAATTTGTTCACCACAAAATATTTAACAGAATGAAATAATGAAAGGGGAAGTTGTAAAGAAAATCTACTTTATAAAACATTAAACCCCAATAGTTATTTTTATTGAAACTGAAATATTGCCAGTTGCAAACTAAATGCTATTGTCATAGTTATTGGCAAATTATTGTTTCTAATGATACAATTGGCAAATAAGGTTTTTAATGATAAAATGTATAAGACCTTACTCTAAGAGTTAGCTATATGTGAGGGGAAAAACATGAACTCCATGAATCTGTGATTTATTAAACAAAGCACATTTTAAAAACTTGAGAATGGTGAGAACCAAAATAAATTAAGTCAACTGACCATGAGTTCATGGTTTTGTACAAATATCTAACTAGAAGATATTTACATATTTTATGATTTCTTCAACATGGAATATCAGAAACAATTTAAAGCAACAGTAAACAATATAGTTAAATGAATAAGTTAAATGAATATATGACTGAACCCTAAACTGAAATCTCCTCATCTCATCTCCAATCTCCAGAAATTACTTTTTTTTTTTTAATTCACAACAACATTGGAAAATGAGAATGTAAATTATTGGTTGGTCGAAAAAAAAAAACCTATTAGGATTCCTTGAACAAAAGAAAGAAAAAGAACAAGAGTAAAGATAAATAAACACACAACATGAAATGCAGGACATAGGGAGGTTGTATCTAGGCTAACACAAGACTAAGAGGCAAATCAGATGACCAGAGAGGAACTTCACCTATGCCAAACTACAGGGCCTCAAGTTAAGAAAATGAGCAGACACAAAAGGAAGAATCTTTCCAATTCCAGCCTTTTCTTTCCACTTTGGGTGGCACATTCAGCAATAGCTGCAACTACCCTCAAGTAGAAGCAATGGGTGTGGGGTAAAGGAGAAAATCAGCCATGTCAAGTGCTGGTAAAGTCAAATGTGGTCTGGAGTGTTTCAGTCATGAAAAGCCAATCACTAGACAGAGAAGAATTTAGAAATTGATTGTTGAATGGGAGTTCTCTCTTCACAGTCATCTATGAAGAAATAATCATCAGACTGGCCTTGACCTTTTCATAAGCAACACTAAATACAAGGAGAATATGGTATAAGGTTGACAAAATTTAAAGGGAAATTATTTTAAGTTTAAGATTTTATATTCAGCTAATTCCAAGAAAATATAGTCCAATTGCTTGGGAAAGACAGGCTGTTTTCCCTCTAGGCAAGAAACTGCAGGTTTAATTTAAAAAATTTTTAAAGGTATACTAGAAGATATACTTCAGCAAAAAGAAAACTACTCCAAGAGAAAGCAGTAGGTAATACAAATAATAATATGGAAAAAACTAATAGATCTTTTAAAAATCAAGTAACAATCTGAAAAACAGATGACAACAACGTGAGATGTAGGAAAAAATTAAAAAAGCAAAGGAATCATTTCTTGCTTAGTTGAGGATTATCTCTAGCTATTTGCAACAAAAGAAAAAAACAAATTCAAATATATGTGGTAAATATTTGGGCATTATATTTGCAAAAACAAAACATAATTTATTATTTTCAAACAACAAGAAGAAATAAAACAAAGACCCATCAATGGAAAGAAAGGAAAAAATGTATAAAAAAACATCAAGAATATAAAAAGAAAATTTTCTAATGATGGTCAATACACTGTAGATGATAATCAGGAAATTGCAAACTGAAAAATAATAACATACCATATTTCAGAAAGACAAGAAATAAGAAGATTGCCAATATCAAAGTATGTTTTGGTATAGCACTATAAATTAGCACATTTTTAATACATTAACTATATAAAAGTACTTTCTATTACATATTCTAGAAAAGTTTTCATCTGTAAATGTCTACAAAGAGCACATATGAAGATGTGTATTGAAAATATTTAAGTAGTAAAGAAAAATGGGAAATAATAAAATGGCCATCGGTATAAAAGATTTAGGGTGAATAGTTACAATGAATCTCTTTAGTCTGGATGTGTCCATTAACACATGCCCTTTGGTAGTGGATCTAAAATCTACCCTCATTCAAGCAACTCACTGGCTAATTTGTAGGAAACCATCAAAACATTATTGAAAACCAACAAACTGGTAAGGAAAAATTGGGATAGTTCACCACTGCCCTTCTCTGCCTCTCAACTATTGCAATGACTTATTAGCAATACCTAAGTGAGGGCATTACCAGAATGCTGTTAAGGGAATATGGCCAAGAATTAAAAAAAAAAAAAAAAACCAGAATTGGTTTCAGGCAAGGGCAAAGCAGACGTCTATTAAGAGGCAGTTTGTGAAATCAGAGCAGGAATTAGATGCTTTCTTTTTTCCCCCTCTCAGTGGTTGCTGAATCAATGTGGTCACAACAGCCATGGGGATTTGGGAGCTGGCCAAGAGGCCAGGTGACTCAACATCGAATATCTTGTCCCTCTAGGCAATTTCTTTCAGCGGTGTGAATTTAGACCAGAACAGAGAAGAGTTACCCTCTTATCAATCAGGAAAAGATATATATTAAAAGATTTTGTTTTTTCTCTTTTATGTTGGCTAGCAGAGAAATCTGAGGGAAACTGGCAAGGGAACAAAGCCTGATTCCTCTATTGTGATGCCAAAGGGCCTAGTTATGACAGAAAAATCTGTGGGAAGGGTAAAAGCTGTCTTCTCAGCCCCTTCAGGATAAGAAACCAACACTTATCTTTCCTTTTAATACATTCTCACTAAAAGTGAGCAGCAGCAATATTTTCATTAAATAAAAATTGACCCCAAACAACGGTCATTGGAAAACAAAGAGTAGGAAGTTAATGGTTGATATATTTTTTCCTTGTGAAGAAAAGCAGATGCTACATGATTTTCTATTGTGTGTCCAGTCACAGGTTAGAATAAACATAACTGTTTGACCTGATTAGCTAGTTAAGTGATTAAAATTTCAACAGAGGAATAATATGCATATGTGGGTATTACAGCAAAATCTAACCAGACACTTTGGTTTTCTTCCCTAATAAATACAGTGGTACACACCAAGAATTATAATTTCATCATATGATGCTGTTTTAAATCCTGGAGATGCATATGATGAGGAAAGAAGTAGGTACATGGGTATGGTGGGGTTGTAGACCCAACCATGGGGAAAATCTTGAGAAAAGGTGTATTTATGCTGCCCCTTCAAGAGACACAGACATCTACACAGGAAGACCACAGGACACAGAAAGACCAGCTTAAAGGAGTGTGGTGGATTGAATAGCATTTATTTTGCTCTACCAGGACATTTTTATCACTCTGAGGTTCTCCTATATAGCCTTGGGATCAAACAAGTACATATGGGCTCAGTGAAGTATGAAATTCTTAGCAAATATTTTTTGGATTGAGGATGGATGGAGGATAAATGGAGGATGGGTGGTGGATAGATGGTTGGCTGGAGGGTGGGTGGGAGTGTGGATGAATGGATGGAAAGTGAACAAAGAAGCAAAGAAATCAAGTACTTTTTCTCTATGCACTTTTAAGTCATTGATTCAACATTTATATTCTACTTGCAAAGAATATTTAACAAAGTTGCTCCCAGCTGACTTCTCCACACTGCACACGAATGTTGTCTGAATCACTGGAGACATCAATAGCATACTATATAAAATCTGACTATTGGTAATCCTCCCAGACACTCCACCACACCAAGGCAATTAGAATAATTAATAGCAACTAGAACTCATTGATTTAAAAGTAAATTACCACAATTGGGTATCTGCAGGTTTGCCAGGGGAATATTCTTGCTGCTTTCATTTAGGCAGTACAAATCCTGAGTTTCTGGACTAGATTTAGTCTCCTGAAGAGTCTTGATCCACATAATTTCACAGGAGCATGTAAATGGATTACCCATGAGGATCCTACATGGAACAAAAATGAAATTCAGTCAAATTGTACTTTCAATTTTGACTACATCAATATTAATGAAGTACTACAATGTTAAAATATTTTCTAGCATGCAATCTTAGGAAATCATACATACTTTATATAGTATGGCAGTATTTACTATCCAATCACTTATGTGATATTTATCAAGTTTCTACTACATGCAAACACCACCATGAAGGCTAAAGATGCAAAACGTTGTAAGACCTTACAAAACTATAGGTGGAACAATGTAAGAACAGAATTAGCTACAATATAGGATAGAAAAGATGTTTCATAAGATGGAGAAAACTAAGGTGCCATAACAAACTTACTGAAATTATTACATTAAGGAGGTTGCTTCTCATTAAGAAGACCTTAAAGACAACAACAATAAGTTTTCAGGTATGCTTACATACTCATTTCTGAGCAGTTAAGAGTGAAGTGTTATTTCATAAGCTCAAATTCCAATGAGGGAAAAGCAAATTCATCTTAATTTAAATTGAAATGGTATGTATAATACAAGTTTCAATCATGAGAGCAATAGATGGGTACTCTCAGCTTTCTTCATTGTGCAACCACCGTTGTTTAATTGGTACAAGAAATTTTGAAGTGATTGTGAGAGACAGAAGCTGGAAGGCGGATCTTGGATTCCTGTGTATGCTCACACCCATTCATACCCCAAGTTTGGAGTTCTGAGAGCAAGGACAACTGAGTTCCAGACAGCCCCTGATCCCAGGCTGGGCAGAGAAAGCCACCATTCAGCCATGCTGGCTGACTCCTGTGGCTTGTGATTGGCCAAAGCGGAAGTAATCAAGAGGAAAATAAAAACCACAAGAAAAAAAATCTTTAAATGCTTATTTATAATACTCAGTGGCCTATTTAAGATGAATTCCATTTATGGTAATGAGCCTTTAAATGAGGTCATTTAAAATCGTTACATAGGCTCTGCCTGGCATTAACCACAATACTTAAGATTTCCATGAGGACAGGATCTGGGCCTTGCAACATCATTTGCTCCTGTGGTTTTTTTTTTTTTTTTTTTGCTTTGGTTCTAAGAATCTCAGGGATCCCTGGAGACTTTTCTGGGAGTTTCTATGGGGGAAATGTGGTCATGGCAGACTCGTTTAATTTGTGTCTGCATGATCGCCTGCAAGTATCCCTCCAGCACCAAAATACAATTCAATGATACTTGATAGGGAATAATGCAGAAGAGAGTCACAATGTTTAAACTCTACTTAACTAAGATATTTCCTGATGCTTGGAGTACATGAGAAACTATACAGTTTTTCTAAAATGAAGGTATGACTGAATCAACAGAAGGGATAAAGATACAAAGGAGTCTTCAACTGTAACTATAGGAAAGCTCATACGAACACACAATACTGTGAAATAGCTCAGTATGCAAACTTCTTTTGCAGTGACTGCTTACAGCACTGTCCTCTTATTTATTTAGGATTCTACCTCTCAACAAGAAAGCAAAATCCTGGAACACAGAAATTATCCCCCCATGTCCACATTTTCTAGTGCCATATTAATTTGATGTGCAATTGGCAGATATGCTACAAGAAGACTATTGAGACATGTGAATTTGTAATCAGACTGTAACTTTTAACAACCCCTTAAGTAAGTTTTCTATGTTGGCACTCAAAATGTTTACACTATCTTACTCTATTTCATATACCTTTACATTTTCCATATCTACATCTGAATTAGAAACCTAGTGCTTCAATTGCCTGAACTTCATGTACTCCAAATAATTGCTTATGACCAAAACTTTCACCAGGAAGCTGTAAAGAGCTAGGGTGGGGGCACAAGGAACGATGAGAGACACTGACACAACCAAAGAGGCTGGGACTGAATGAAAGTATGCATCATCCAGCCACGTTTATTCTATCTCCTAATATATTTAAAGAGTGTGATAACAATAGTTTGCAGCTATTCAAACAAGGTGGAAAAGTAGGTTAGGCAAAATCAGATTAGGAGAAACATTAGTTCCTGTGGGATATCTGGGGGCAGCAAGATAACTTGCTGCAATCTTCTAGGGAATATCTCTAAGAGTTAGTATTGGCAGAATGGATAGACTGTTGCCCACCAGAGGTCAATCATGCAATTCTGTCTTCAGTGTTCTGAAGACAGATAAGACACCAGCATGAGTCTTGATGGGTCTCAACCCAAAGCCTCTGACAGGTACCCACCTATTAAATTAAATCTCCACTAGTCATATCAGCAAATGGTTTAAGCAAAAGTGGTTGCCTGGTATTTAAAGACCTTGTCCACCTCTGGCACACAGAACCTCCACTCCTGGGTTCTTTGGTGGGTGCCTGACCCAAAGGCATGGAACAGCTCATGGTGCTAACATGAGACTGGGTCACACTTGGAAATGATGGCTACTAGTTCTCAACATATTGCACATTTACACTCCCATTATACAACGAAGTAAATTGAGGCATAAGGATAAATACTGAATGCAGTGAAGACCAAGAAGAAAATCTCTCAATATTAGAATGTTAGGTGTGTGAGGGAAAGATAACCTCTCCTCTAATAGTCACTAATAGTCAGCTAGCTCAGGAATTGTCGGGTTAAAGCTGGGGGTAGGGAGGTTCTATTGCCCAC
>PVHY01004659.1:0-47736 GCA_004024945.1 Uropsilus gracilis
CCCTTCCTCCCTCCCTCCCTCCCTCCCTTCCTTCCTTCTTTCCTTCCTTCCTTCCTATCTTCCTTCCTTCCTTTATTTTTCTTGTAAAATAAGGAAGAGACTGATATTCTGTGCCATCATTAATTACCTGTTAATGTTGCATTTTTTTGCTAAGGGAGGGATAGAGGGCTATTGTTGGAAACGACTTAATAAGCAAGTCGTGGATGTTTTTTGCTATCTGGTACCCCCTTCTAGCACTGGATTTTTAATTTTTACATCTGAATTATGAAATACTGCCTCCTGGCAATAACTTGGAGCATTAATATTGATGTTCAGAAAAGTTGGAAGTGCAATTGCACAATGATTTAGAGATGAGGCTTATTATGATGACATCAGAGTAAATAAATCTATTTTCCTATTTGCTTATATTTTCACCCAAAAATTTAAGGGGGTTTTTAAAGAAAGAGAAATCATATAGTCTGAACCCACTAAGTCTGGCATATTAATGTATTAATTAATTCTTTTCCTACCCACACTCACCTCTCATCATAAGCTGATTGGCATGGACTGAATTCAGGAAAATATGTGTTCTGGCAGCACATAATAGAAATAGAAAAAATAGCAGGAACAGGAGAGAGAAGGGAAGGTCATATTTGGACAGGATATGAGTTTCCTTGCAGTTTAATACTTTGTTATAACCACATCGATGTACAGAAGGCAAACTGATGCTTGTGATGTTTGGGAACCATCTGCTGAGCCTAAGGCAAATTTCACATTAAAACCCAATTTCAGTTGTGACCTAAAAAATGAGGAGAAATGCTATGGTTCTGAGTGAATTCCACTTTGAGTGTCTTAGCCTTATTCTCAGCATTGCAAAGTGAAGCTCATAATGTGGGGACCTAAATGAAACAAAAGCCACAGGAGGCAAACACAGAGCTCTTAGTCCACTCTTTTCTCTGCAAGATTTGCACAGCTGTGCAGAGCCCACAAACTAGGCTGATGCAACAATGTAAGAATTCATCTTAAATCTGTCTGACTGGCTTCTGCTTAGTGGGACATGGCTCTATTTCTTTTCCATTTCCAAACATGATTCTACCTCATGCACTTTGATTTTCCCATCAGCAACAAAATTAGGAACTCTTATGTATTTATGGGAACCTCAAGGATAGATTTTCTTCAAGAACAATAGTGAAAACTAGACCACTAAATGAAGGCCTAAATAGACTGGGTTCTAAATTCCTTTTCAATATTTATTTCTCAGCAGTTACTCTCCCTTTCCTTTGGGGGTTTAATAAGGTTTAATAAGGTCTTACTTCAAAGGTCTTTCATCAGGTTGAGGAGATAAATGCATTGCAACAGTAATTATATAAACGTTTCTAACACTAGAGTTTGACTAAGCTAGTACTTAAATGTACACATGCAAAAAGTCTTTAGGAGGTGAATCAGTAATGTCTTCCTGAAGAAGATAGGCATCTTAAAGAATGTGGTGACTGTGTTCTATCAACATAAAATGGAGGATTTGAGCATCATAATGAATCCATATTTACTGATTACAGAAGTGTCACATGATACTTGCATCACCAGAGTGGATGAATGAAAGTTGGAGGACCCTAGTAGACACTCACATTTAACTGACTACAAGGCATCAGCAAAATCCACAAGTGGTTGAAATGATTATAAATATTTCTTATGGTAGCTGTAATTTATTTCTTTCAAGAAGAAATCTGCATGTTCCCTATAAGCTTTCATTTCCCAAACTTGACTATATATGTGAATTACTGGGGGCTGATTGCAATGCAGATTCCATTCCATTAGATTTGAGATAGGGCCTGGGAATCTGCATTTATAATAGCCTCCCAGATGATACTGATGCTTCTCGTCTGTGGCTCATACTTGGAAGAACAAAAGCCTAGGACATACTTTGAATTCCTTTACATGGCTCTAAAAATTTCCATATCAAAATGGTGTGTGTGTGTGTGTATGTGCATGCGCACATGCATGATTAGCTAGTAACAGTGATGTGAGTGCTAAAATTGTCAAGCCAGATGTCTTCTGAAAACATAAACTGACAGGGAGAAATGTACATGGTGTTTATAGCATTTGGTGTCTCAGTTCCCCTTATTAAACAATGACATTTCATTTTGGTCAAAGCATTGAAGTTTTGTATAGGGGACATCTGTGACACTTTTATTATTCTTCCTACCCACCCCCAAATCTCAACAGAGCAAAAGCTTGGATTGCATTTTTAGATGAATTATGACTAAAAATTCTATTTCCTTTTCTGTCGCAATAAAAACGTGTTCAAAACCTCTTCAGAATTCACTGCTACACTTTGGTGCAGTTTCTGCAGAGCTGCTTCGGGGTCTTCCACAAATCTATATAGGCCTATCCACAAGGGATTCTGTTTTAACATCTCTTTCAAACTCTGGTTTAAAAGTTTTCTAGGAGTTTGTTTCACAATAAACATTTTGGGTACTTTTCTACTGTTCAGCATTCAATACTTCTATTGAACATCTACTTTGTATATAAAAGGTCCTGGAGATTAGAAAGATACATAAAATCTAATAAGTCATATCTGAGTTTAAATCATAGGTTTACCATTTAAAAACCACATGACACTGGGAAGTTTATATGACCTAAACTACAATTGCATCAATGTAAAATGGGACTATAATTTTCTTTTGTATAAGGATCAAACTAAATAATTCATATAAAGTCATTAGTTTGAGATATGAACTACCTTAAGGACTAAGGATATTTAGTAATGGTGACAATTGTGTTATTATGGTATTTACACTAAAGAAATTCAAAGCCCTAGCACTTGATCCTAAACTCTCCAAATGTTATAACTATATAGTACATATATTTTAGGATATAAATAATCTTCATTATAGTATGTGTTTGTGTGCATGTGTGTTCTATAGCAATTTGAAGATAACAAAATGTTGCAACCTTGATTAACATTCAATGAGAGAATTTTATTTAAGAAGAAAATGACTGGGAAAGAAAGTTTTAAAGTTATGAAATAGACAACATGCCCAAAGGAACTTCCAGAAACATGGGCACTAAATTATTGGTCTTACCTCATCATTTACTTCTCCCTATGGTTATATAGAAGAATATTGTGACATTCAAGAAATATGTATTAGTCTTGGTCTTATTAGTCTAATTTTTAAAAATAAAGTTTCCAATTTGAGATGCAATTTGGTTTTACAAGGCAATAGCTTTGATGCTGAAGGAGAGGTAGGTAACCAATGGGCACAATATTCATAGGGCTATTCAGAGCTGGTCTTTTGAAATTAGAGTGTGGGAAAATATTTACAAGCTAAATATATAAGCTCTGTCAGAAACTGCTTATGACACTTGAACTACAATATCAGTATTATAGAAAACTAACACTCCACTACTATCTTAAATTTTTTTGAGCTTCATTTTTCCCATATAGTAAATGGGAACATTATACTAAATTACTTATAAATTTTCTTCTATTATTATAATTAAATCAGTATTTTTATTCTAGTTGAGTCTTCATTCCAATAACTGATTAGCTCTAGAAGACCATTCTTAAATCATAAAAGAGAAAATAGTCACTCACATTAGTTATCAAGAATAGTTAATGACATTGTGATTATTTTAACTTTTTTTTTTAGTTTTATAAGCAGGGATGCACAAATGGATAATGGAAATGGTTAAAGTCATCTAAAAGGAGTTAAATCAGAATTTGAACATGAGATTATATGATCTAAACCACATGATACAGCATACTGTGCTGTTAACGTCTAACATTTGGTAATGGGTGAACAACCCAAACAGAGAAATATATTTTAGCAATTCTTTTCCATAGATGCTAAGTAGATCAAGTTGGTCTGAATAATAATACAGATATGTTAAGAATAATAAATTTTTAGGAAAAAAAGAGTCATGAAAGAAACAAGGATGGAGAGAGTGCATGGCAGAAAGAAGAGACATTTGTCACAGGGCAGAGTGAACTCTAAATACTTGACTCATAATTTTCCAGGTATACTATTTTATAAACATCATTTAATTTTAATGCATCTCAATTCTTTCATTTGCAAAATGATCATAATATTATAGACTTCTCAATGATAATGTGAGGATTAAGTCAGCTATTGTGCACGTGCAAAGTATCTTCTAATATTGTTAGATGTCAGTACAGTGTGCAGTATCACGCAGTGTAGAACATATGATCTCATGTTCAAATTCTGATTTCATTCCTTTCAGGTGACTTTAACCAAGTTCCATTATCCATTTGTGCACCCTTGACAATAAAATGCGTCTAGTGTTTTTGCCTCCATACTGCAGGCAGGCAGAGATTTCATGAAACTCATGAGAGATTTGCAAGAAATTAAACATCCAAAACCCCTTTTTGCTATAATTTCTTAGGATGCATTTGTTATTATTCTTTGGAGTCTTATCTAAGAGAGTGGCTTCTCCTCATCTGAATTATAAAGCCCTCAGAGACAAAGACAGGACTCCCCATAGTCTGTCTCCCCACAACAGTCAGGTGGTGCTGAGTATTTAACAATGAAAATTTAATAAACTGAATGAGTGGTATTTTGAAACTTTTCTCAAAATTCTATTCTACAGAATAGAGAAAAACTGGAAAAGGAGAGATTAGCTAGGTGGCTGCTGGGGAGCCAGAAAAACATTTCCATTTTAAATCTACCAAGTCAGCAGTTCAGAGTCTATTGATTTGCTTCTTTAAAAGAATATTAATTTCCCTATAAAAATGTAAGTGAAAGACTAAACAAGTTGGACCTTGGATTTATTTACTAAGATTCAGTCCCTGATTAGTCTCTTCTTTAAATCATCCCACTGCCATACTGCTAAGCCCTTCCAAACATTAATATTAATGTTGCCTTGCTGCTGGTAGAGGCTGGTGGAAGTGGCATTTCATAACTCATATTTAAAAGTAAAAAAGGTTTTTACAATTTCAGCCCTAGTGCCTTTACTCTGTCAAGTGAGGAAATGGGAAATTGGAGTATACAGAAAGGATTAGAAAATTAATATGTTCTCACATAATCACCTGTGAGAAAGTTTCAGGTATCTACTTGGGCAAAAGAATGCTTAATGTCCATAATAAAACTGGCAACATTCATGTTTATTGGAAAATAAATTTAGCAACATTTTTGTTGATTTTTTCTGTTTTCTCATTCATTCTTTCAACAAATATTTATTGGTATTCACCAAGTTGGTCATAGACATGGAATCAGCAAAGTCATTGCTCTTAGGATCACATCTATTCACTCATTTTCATAGAAAGAGCAAGACAAAATCAAACAGCATTTTGTTCACCCAACTGATGATGATTGAGCAGCACCATAAGTCAGATTCTGTACTGAATTTGGGGTTACCAACCAATGATTAACACTGGCCTCAGTGGAGACAGCAGACCCACAGGGAAAGCAGGGTGATGGAATTATACTAGAAAGTAGTTAGCTAGAGGGGAGATGGGAAGGGAGGGACATGACAATAGAAAAAATATCAAAAGGAAAAGAGAAGAGGCAAAACCATTGCTAGAGAAATACCAGGATGAATGTAAGAATGGAGCATAGTAGTGTAATAAATCAGCAGATACTAGGATGTTAACCAGGATGTCATGTCAAGGAATGAGAGCTTGCTCTTTGACTGTATGATTAAGTCTTATGCAGGTAACCCTGCATATTTCTGTATTGTGAGTGCCTGATCAAGGCTGCACAGTTCCTCTGCGAGAGAATAGGTAGAGTAGGTGGTTGAAGGAATGGCACAGAATGACTGAATTTGATATTGTTGTCACCTAGTTTTCATTCAGAAGAGCTGCCCTGGCACATTTTATGTGAACGTGAGTTCATGTTCTCAAGGAACAAGGTTAGAATCAGCTAGCTTAATCATTGCATGCATCTCACCAAGAAAATATGTTAGTAAACAAGGACAGGTACTTGTGAGTGGGATTTTCTGCCAGTCTGACAAAGAAATTCTATTTTTGGTCATCTGTGTAGCTGTCATTTTTTTTTTTTTTGGCATTAGATTTTTGTCTGTTTACTTGATGATTGGTTCTCCCTTCCCCCTAAATAATTCCTTCCAGTTTTCCCAATCTTTAAGTTGTTTGTGTGTTCCCAATATTGATCAGATAGTCAGGTAATCAGAAGATAGTTAAAGATAAACAACTGAGCATCATCTTGAAGCATTTACTCTTTATTTCTTTAAACATCCCTCTTTCAATGTTTTTCAATTAGAAAATCAGTATTAACTTGATATTGAACTGTGCTTCAGAAGTACTTGCTTACACAGCAATCTTTAAATCCAAAATCTATAGAAACAAAACTTGTCTTCAGGTCTTGGTTTCCTCCAGTGATGTTTGCTTTACTAGCTACAAAAAATATTGAGTGAAATGGCATCTCTATCCCTGAATGTTCTGCAGCGTTCATCTTGCTGGCTTATTTCCCATTGATAAAATCAGTGTTCTCTGTGCTCCCTTGCAGTGACAAGGGAGTTTTCAACTACATGCAGTGCGAAGTTGCTTCTTGTTTGAAGTTCAAGCTGACAAAGATTTCCACACTTCAGATTATCATCAAGTTTCCTATGTAAACTTATTACAAAATGCCCCTGGAGGCAGAGAAAGCAAGCTATTAGTGCCATGCATGAGAGGAAAAAAAAATTATGGGAGCAGCAAAACATATATTGATACTTGAAGATCAAGTGTACTTGAAAGCATTTCTCCTCAAATAATTTTTAATTCCACCCCCAAATTAAATTATCTATGCAGATGATAGAAATGACATTGGGTTAGCACACACCAAGAGATCTGTAACGTTTTTAAAAAGGAAATGGTTTTTTGTTGGCCTTTGATGATGGATATGTTTGATTCCTACTGAGTAGGAAAGGAATTCCTGATGGTAAGCAATGCAAACACAAGGTGTCAAGAGTACCTTGGGAAGCATGAAGCTGAGGAAGATGTGGCCTTTCAGTCATACCTGATAATGATAGGGGGTGGTGTGGAGACCTGTGTTTGGGTTATACAATAGCAGTAATTGTGTGATGGACCCAAAGGTCTGCTTTATTACTTAAGGAACAGGTGTGCAGTGGTAGGAGTCATCCCACTGCTCTGCCTTGGAATAGAAAACTTCCTGTGATGATGCTTCATTATTCATAGACTGAGAAGGTAGGTTAGGGTGTCTAAAACAGCAGAGGGGTAAATTCACCAAGAGCACTTGGGAATTTTAAAATAAGGGTTACAGCCATCATCTATACCTGGTAATTTGTAGCTTTTTCATTTGATGAGCTAGAAAGAAGACCAAGCAAGAAGCCAGAAAATTCAATATGCCCAAAAGCCAGACAAAGAAGTTGTGGGCAACAAGGCAGGGTGATGACTGCATTTGTCCCCAACCCATAAAATGTGACTATTTTCCTGAAATTGCTATATATGTCCCATGGTATGCCACAAATTTGCATCTGCTGTTCTCTTCCATGCATGTATTTTCATCATATTTACCTTGCTACCATTCTTTCCTTCTGTCACCCTCATGCAATTTCCTTTGCTCGTGGAACTTTAATTTTTTTTTAAAAAATCATCTCATTCACATTTTGGCCTTATATGACCCTAATTCTGTGTCTATAATGAGGCTATGCTAATTCATGCTGTGAGTTTATGAGTTTGCTTTAAGCATGGAGAGAGGTCATGAGACAAGGCAAAAGGATATTCCTTTCTTCTGGCAGCTGCGACTCTAGGAGAGGTCTGACCAATTTACTCCCTCGCTGTCATGAGCTTCCCAGAAGAATGAGTAGCCAGGTCTGTATCTGAATTAGAGGCAGGAGTGGCACCAACAGGGATGGAAAAGACTGAGGAGGGATATGGAGAAGGTGGGCAGTGCCACTGCATATGGAAGCACCATCCACTTTGTCACCAAAACAGCAGAGGCCAACAATTTGCACAACATGATTAGTACAGGAGAGCAGATTAAACAGTTATTAAGGGAGGCAATCAATTGGTACCTGGCAGTAGCTGTGAGAAAATCTGTCAGTCTCCTTTATTAATTGAAGAAATGCCTTCAGGGGAGGCCTTTCAAAGTATGCTTACTATTTTATAGTGAGGGCCCAGTCTCTTAGCAAGCAACCTATCATTATTATTAACCATAATGTAATAATAATATTAATAGCAAATATTATTTTCTCTGTAATGGTAAGTCTTAGAGGGTTTATTATTATTATTATTGTTATTGCTATTATTACTATAGTTATTAGTGTGAGAAATGTATTTCTCTCATGCTGGGCTCTAATTACCATTTTTATGAGTACTACATATTCTTTTACTTGGGCAAAAGGATTTGTTTATGAGGAACTTTTCCCCTCCCTGCATTGTTACTCCGAAGCTTAACTTTTTATAAGAAAAGCATGTCAGACTCAGAAGATGATATATGTCAGCAGTGGAATGTAACATTCTCAAATAATGAGCAAAGTAACTCCAATGTCACTGAATATCCAGTAACATAGAAGCATGAATTTTGAGTTTTCTTTTATTTATTTCATCTAAGCATAAGGTAGGCAATTACTAGCTATCATATGGTAGGGATTCCAGCTTTAGATAAGAAATAACTGTTCCTTTATGGTTTCTTCAAACCCTGGGAATCAACAATTCTGCATTTGATGATGCCATATAAATAAACCCAAATGATCAAATGATTGAGAGAAAGCTGTACCTCTTCCAGAAAAATATCACTGTTGAGTTCTTTCAATAATTATAAGTAGAACTTTCTTTAAGGAGCTTTCTAACTCTTGACCAGTGAGGCAATGTCAGTAAATAATTCCATCAAAAATCAGGTATGGGTTAAAGGAAAATGTTAAATATGACTCATCACTGCTTAGGATAGTCTGTGAACATCTCAGATAGCATAAAAATATCAAATATGCTCAGCAGACAATTTGGAATAATTCCTAGAAGCTGAGGTCTCAGCAGGGAGGGCTCAAAAAATGTAGGCATGACTGTTTATAGGTGTATGTGTATCTGTTTGTACTTCCCTCTTTTCTTATTCTGTGCCTCTTATCACTATGGAAGGGTTTCTTTACCCTCATATGTGAACCACTTCCTCATCAATAGGCATTAACCAGGCTTCTAGTTCTCAATTATATATATATATATACAGCAATATATATAGCAGTATATATAGAGAATATATATACACACTGTATATATATATATATATATATATATATATATCTCAGTACACACACATACACTATTGGGGATTCTGTTAAAATTTAACTTCTAATTCAATACATATTGGGTGAAGCTTGACATTGTTTTCGACCAACAAACTCAAGTGATATCAGTGCTGTTGGTTACTAGAAGACTTAAAAGCATACTGTCTTCTTTACTTTGCCTTTCCTAAAAAGATGACTAAAGAACAACATGCTCCTCTTAATCTCCACCTTGTACTCCATCATGATGAAATAAGAAAGGTCACTCCATTTCTGTATATAAGTTAATGACAACAGGGGAGACAAAGGTGAATCAGTCTCATCTCTTGATTCACAAGTAGGTTGAATAGTAGTGATTAGAATCAGAGAGTGATTCAGCATCTTATCATATCAGAAGTGAAAATTGTTGGTGAAAGTATTTTAAAGGTCTAAAACTTGAGGTTTTGTAAACCCACATACCTGAAAAAGCCTATTGGCCAAAGACATCAAGTCATATGTGTTTGTATGATATTAAGAAGCATTTTTCTGCAAAATCTTCACTACCAAATTACAGAAAATTTGACAATGAATGGTATGGTCTACCCAATTATTTTATTTTCATATCATCTTAAGATTCTTCTTTGTAAATGGTAACTTAGGAAAAAAGGAAACAAGGTAGATGAAAAATTTGAGAAAGTTCATGGTATGGTAGACTCAGAGAGATTCTACAATGGATAAAGGAGGAGGGGATGGCTCAAAAGTGAAAAGTTCCTTGTGTTTTGCTTGATAATGGTCAATGTGATAACTTGTCTGCTAAAGGAGAGTGACATTAAAGAAATGGCTTCCTATTTCAAACACTATGTTTCTACAGATAAAATATGTTGAAGGAAAGCACTTCATCTTCTATCTTTGGGTCTCCAGGGCCCAGCATGATGCTTGGCACATTGTAGATGCTGAGTAACTGTTGCACATATGGAAAGATGAATGATGATCATCTAAATTATTAGTTATAGTCAAATCTAAATGTATTGAGTATTATTATCCAAGAAACACAGAAATGGCCAGTAGACATATGAAAAGATATTTGTCATCTCTGATTATTAGAGATGCATAGATCAAACCTGCAAAGGATAATGGCAAATGGAATAACCCAGAAGGAGAAAAACAAATACTGGATGGTCTCACTTATGTATAAAATATAGAGAAACATGACAAAGGGTCAGTAAAAACCAAAATAATTTTTTTTTCTAACATCTAACTACAAAACTGAGGCAACCAGGGCCAGAGGGAATAGGGAAATAAAGGGGCCTGGTGACACATGGTGGAAGATTTTTTGTGCCACTGATGGTGGGCATGTTGCCAAAGTATACAATTATAGAGATTCGAAACTATAAGTACCCAATGCTAATACAAAGATTTAAACCACTTTACAATAAGCACAACTTTGGGGAAAAAGATTACCTCATACCTATGAGGAAAGCATTTATGCTGTTATCCAAAAGATAAGAAACATCTTGGAGAGGCTGTAGAAAGAATGGAATTATTGTGCATTGTTGTTGAGAATTTGAATTGATACAGCTGTTATGGGGGGGAAAAAGGATGGGAATTCCTCAAATTATTAAAAATAGAAATTCCATATAACATCTCTATATATAATATCTATATATATATATATATCTAGATAGATAGATAGATAGATAGATAGATAGATAGATAGATAGATAGATAGATAGATAGATAGATAGATATCTGCTCCTGGGTTTCTAATTCTAAAATTAAACAAAAATATGAATATGAAGAGATATATGTGCCCCCATGTATATTGCATGACTGTTGGCCATGACCAAAGACTGGGAAATCCATAAAGACCCTTCGACTGGCAAATGGATATAGAAAATGTCATGTATATACATACAATAAAATACTATTCATCTATAAAAGGAAGATGAAATATTTCTATTTGCAACAGTGTAGATGGACCTAGAGAGAATTATAGTAAAATAATCCAGGCAGAGTAGAATAAATACTGTATGCCTTCATTCATATGTAGGCTATAGGGAAAACAAACAATAGATGGATTAAACAAAATTAAAATTTGTACTAGACATATGTGTTTACTGGAAGGGAAAAAGGAGGAATGATAGATAAATCAAGAAAGGGGGCTAATGCTCATAGTGAAGTATAGATTTGGGTTTTTAGCATTGAGTTCATTGTCAATGCTCAATAAAGAACACAAGAAATTTATATGTTACAATAAAATGTTACTGAAATAATAAATAAATGAAACACAAGGAGAAAAATAAAAGTGATAGATACTGAGGTGGTATTTAGATAGGCAGGCAGACAGACAGACAGACTGATCGATCAATGGATAGATATCTCCCTATAAAATGTAATAGAATTTAGCTGTGCTGATTTGTAGATAGAATAAACAGAAAGGTTAGGATAGTTGGAGAAGATGTAATTTAAAAAAAAATACTTATCTTAAGTGCTCATATACAAACAAAAGAACAACAAATGGACAGAAGGAAACTTTTGGATGTAATGGATACTTATTATCTTGATTGTCATGTTGACTTTATGAGTTTAAAAATAGATCAAAACTTATTAAATTGCATATCTTAAGTACAACCTATTGTTTTATACAATAGTTACTTCTCAATAAAGCTGTCAAATACCCATGGTAATATGCAAGGGAAAATGTATCAAGAGCACAAACCATGAAAATTTAAAACTCTTTGCTTTCCCCCACCCTTGAAAAAATACCAAACCTCCTTCCTTCAAGGTTGGTCCTTTAAGAAAGACCACAGCCATTAAACAAGGAGGAGAAAAAGACATATTATCTTTCTGTGATGATAACAAGGCAGAGAGCAACACTCAGCTCCATCCTATCTTCTTTTTTGAGAGAGAGCAAACTCAAATTGTTTACTGTTTGTTCTTCCAGAAACCTTTTGAATTTCCAGGAATCCTGCTAAGATTGTGGCATAGGAAAATTCCAATGATAATGAATGTAAGGTGGACAAGTCAGTTCAGATACCGAAAGTTCTTGCTAACTCAGTCTCTTCCACCCATCTTCATATGCCAACTAAGAATAAGGCAGCAGCAAGGCCATCACTCAGTAAATATCACCAGCTAGAACTGAAATAAAATACCTCATATCCATATTTGCTGAGGTTCCAGACCCCTTTTGATTTCAGTAACAATTCATGCAATGCATGAAAAATATACATTGATCATAATAGACATAATAGACATTGATAATTATGGACTGAATGATAGCTGTGAAAAGAGCTGGGACAGGAGACTCTAAGGAGACATTCCAGACCCTTCCACACACATCAGATTTGTATTTATGTCCTAAGAGGTGCTTTTCTCTATGAACAAAATAATCTTTATGGTAGTACATCTATTATCTTTCTCTGTTTCTGTTTTCCTTTGTACCTCATACCAAGAAAACTTTGTAAATATCATTTAAATAATCTCTTCAACAATCTTCTTTTTTTAAGCTCTCCAGTTAGTCACGTACATAGAGATTTTTTGAGAATAAAGGCCACATCTGTCTTACTGTCACCCTTTGCCATGCTCCATTTTTAGTCAGATCCAGCAATGGTCATTAACAAAGTGCTCCATCTAAGGGCAGCAAATACTGAGGTCCCAGAAAACAAGTCTGATTGCTTAAGGGAGCAGTTAATTGCCAACTGCAATGCTTACACACAGAGAGAGGCAAACGTGCCTCACTAGCTCACAAATACATGAAAATCAAATTACCCAGCAAACAGACTGGATGTAGTTTGTTTTTTATCCTTCTTTTTCTAATGTACACCAACAGATGGAAGGGTTAAAGATGTGACAGTTGGCTCAACATATCCATTTTGATTCTGGAGTGTTTTTAGTTTCATCTTTAAAATTTGTTTTTTTTTTTTTCACTTCCTCTGTTTGCAGGCTTGGGAAATTAGTCATTTTCTCAGAGAAAATCAGATAGTGAGTATAAATCATTTGATCTCTAGGTCATCCATTTTAAAACATCTCAAAGTTCTTCTTGCTTCACAAAGTTCTTATCATCTACTGACTGAGGAAAGAATGGATAGCCACACTTATCTTCCAGACAGAAAGTATTCACATAATTTAAAACTCCTTCAGACAAGTAATTATACATCTCTCCCCCTTGGTACCTCTAGCAAGATGTCAAAGACACAGACTGTTTTAGGTGACGTCAAAAAGAGGACCAGGTACACACATTAGCAAAAGTATGTCTTTCTGTCTTTATTTACAATGGAAAAAGGTGTATCGATCAGAGAATTTTTACCTAGCAAGTAAGCACTTTATAGAAAGCAAAGGAACAATCAATGTACTCATTTCTCCTTAAACAGATATATAAAACAAAGTTGCATATAATTAAAATAGTAGGGAATTAGAAAATGAGAGTAATTTATATTAGTATGCTATCTATAAAAGACTACTGGTCATCTACAGAGTGAGGGAAATAATAAAAATGACAATCCTATACTTCAAATTTGTTTATAGGTATAGAGGAATAAAATGACACCAGTTCAGGGGCTTACTGAACAGTAATCATTGTTATTTTATTTTTGTAAAGTTTTAATGTAGTTATATATTTCTAACCTTTTCATTACCAAATTTCCATATTGTATGTGTGTGTGTTTTCATTAAAACATTTTATTTGGGAATAATTTCATATCAAATATACTATATTAATTAAGTAATAATTAAGTTTTCCTCCCATATTTAACTGTTCAAAGGCATAGAGCTTTTAATTGGAGTTTCAAATGTTTATGATAATGAGTGTTAGAATATGAAATTCATTCATATTCCAATTCAAAGTGAAGAAGGGTGATATTAAAAAAATCATATTAAACTGTGCAATAACATTTTGGAGTAACTTAAGCTTATTTAAAGGACTTAGTCATTCAGAGACCATGTACAATGACAAGATATCTGTTAAGTAATGTCTAATGCTCTATGATCTTATAGCTGAAGATTTCTCGATGCTAGATATAACCATCTCAAGAAATTTGGTGCAATTTTAAAGGCATTGAAAGGTAACTACCCATTCTTTTCAACTGTATGGCACATGGAATTTAGCTTATAGATTAATAACAATAGAATTAATATAAGAAAAATAGGAGATAATATTTTAACCTGCTATTATGCCAATAAACATTTATGTTACATCAAGTATATGTAGTCATTTACGTATATTATGTATACTTTGAGTGAGGTCAGAATTGAGAGGAAACCACTTTGAGTAGTATACACCTAAGCATAATAGAACGTGAGAGCACAAAATGAGTATCTAGGGGTTGAACTGAGCCATTGTTCCTATAACTACTCAATTTTCAAGAAGTCATTATCTAGAAGTCAGGATCTTTAAAAGAAATTCTTACTTTGAGTAAATTATGTCAAAATGGACTTTTACTATTATATACATGTAGGGTATTTTAGGAATACACTCTCTCTGTTTTTTTACAGGCTACTTGTCACTTCAATATCCCAAGCTGCTTCCTCCAACCAGTAGGTAGGGAAGGGCAACACAACCAGATGAAGCCAACTTCTCTGCTTCAAAAACCCTAATGGTTTTAAAGATAGCATAGTCTGCAGCATTGTGAATATATGCTGACTGAAGAAGAGTGGCCCCCTACTGTTTAGCCTCTTATTCACCCAAGCAGCTCTGGGCAATATGGCGGAAAACAGTGTTCATTCTTGAACTGCCTCTTGTGAGATATATTCTTTGGCACCTGTCACTGAAGGAAGAGGCGAGTCTCAAGTTCAAATCATACAACAGGGTCTTCTATAGGGGCTAGTGAACAAGATGACTAACCTTGTTTAAAAAGCCCAACAAGATGACTAACCATGTTCTTGGAAGATCCGTATAATTTACCTGAATATGAGTGAAAATATCTCTGTACACCTATGTTTTATGCAGCTTCTCAGGGGTTGTATATAATTGGGTTTCAAATATATGTGATGATGAGAGCACATGAGATTCCTTTTCCAATTCAAAGTAGAGAAGTGTGATTAAAAAAATGTGACTGCTTCAAGTCAAGGAGAATGACCTCAAAAGAACCTAGACCTTGACCTTGAATTTCTGTGCAGTGACACCTTGGAGGAATATGAGTTTATTTAAAGGACTTAGATATTTAGACACCACAGAACATTTACCTTTTCCCTAACAACTTTGAAGTACTTTGTCTCTGAGCAAACAGGTTTCCCAAAGCTCTGTGAATTGAAGGAAATATGGGTCAAAAAGAATAAGAATGCAAAACCATCCTCTCTCAGTTCTCACCATTTCTTAAGAGAAGCAGATTTGTGTCCTCATAAAATTAGACCAATGTTAAAAGACTTCATTAAGTTTTGTGCAAAGAATAGGGGAAAGGATTAACCCTGCCAGAAGGGGATAGTAGTGAGGAAAAGCATCAAAGAAATATCTAAAAAAGATGCTGAGCAGTTAGTTTACAAAGACGGTAATGAGAGGTGGCAAAGTCAGAGTCCCTGGATGTATGGGGGTATTTGCTTAAGATCTAATCATCTGGCTTATACTCAACAAATGTTTCTGGTGATATTTCTGGAGACATGTGCTATATAAGAGGTAGACTAGTTAGAAACATGTTACACAGTACTGAGCAATTGATTTTTATCCCATTAGTAAGGGTAGGACTGGTATGTGACCAATTCAAGTCAAGGAGAAAGACCTCAGAAGAACCTAGACCTTGACCTTGGATTTCTATCTCCTGAACCATGAAAAAAGGTAACTTTCCATTGTTTGTGTCACTCAGTTTGGGGTAATCTGAAAACTTAAAACAAGGGTCTTTATCATCAAGGAGGCATTTTCAAATAGGTGCCTGGTTTCTTCCAAGTGAGCCGTCAGACATTTAAATACCTGGACACTGACCCTTTTATCGTCTCAAAAATCTGAGATAGTACTGTTTTACAGTTTCTTTTTTTGGATCTTAAAAAACATAGTTGCAAAAGGGAACCTAGTTTTCATCTTTAACTAAAAGGTCCATGGGTCCAGAAAACACATGTGCAACCTGTTAGTGCCATATTATTGTGTATACCATGCACCCTTCCCAAGTGTGGGGGAGGGATGTGATTTTCTTCCAGCAAAAGGAATAGAACTACCAAGTCTATAATAAATAGAAATCCTTTACCTTTCACACATTTTCATAATTTCCCCTGCTGCTTTAGCTAATTAATTATCAATACGATTTGTGTTTAGACAAGGGGGTTTGTCTCCTTCACAGCCCATCTGCTTCTTTGTAACCTTGCTGTGAAGTCACTGCAAAGAGGAGTTGCTGATAAAGCTATCATCTCCATGGCAACCCGCTGCTATGTCACACACACAGGAGTGTGACCTCACTGCAGTTAAAAGGAGAAATCAAACTAGTGTCTGTTGTGTGAAGCGATAAGAGTTTTTAATCAGACACACAATTTATTTATTTATTTTTATAAGAAACACAGGAGGGAAGGATCCTTCTTGAGAAATGTTACTACAATAACCTTGCTGCTAATTATCAAAAATTAAATGAACATTTTAATATTGGAGAACAATATAAATATGCAGCTAGTTAAACGTGGTTGAAATGTCCTTTGTAAATATGATACTGATTCAAAGAGGCCTTTTTTTGTACATAAAATATGAGTTTCTCTCCTCTTCAGTTGCCTTTGAATTTATTTTTATTGGCCGCTTCATAATGACAACAACTAACATTCTGTATTTGCAGCCTGTGAGGTCCACTAACCATGAGGCTGCGATCATTGGCTCCTCTTCTCAGATGATGGAGCTGAGGTGTAGCAAGGTAGAGGTTTGTCCCAGGACAGCTGCAGTGATGGAGTTTATGAAGCTCAGGATAAGCCCGGGCTTTCCCCACTGCTCCGTTCTGCCTGCATATGTACCATCTATTCCTGGAAGCGGGCTTTACCATAGATTAATTTTGCTAAGGGACTTAGTTTCATAAAACCTTTCCAGTTTTTAGACATTAAAGAAATTTTAGTAACAACAGAATTACAGGATACTGGAATTGATTTTGTCTATTTTATAGATGAGAGAATTTAGTCATTTAGTAGAGAACTTGCTCAAGGCAATTCAAAGATTATCGGCTGCTCCTTTGATCATTTAGAGAAATAGCTACAAGCTTTACCTGGGAAAGTTGGTCTGTGTTCATTTGTTTTTTTGCAAAAGTTGACAGTCATTGTGCCCTGAGGTGCTGCAACTCCGAATGCACAAGAATGGGTGTTTGCTGTGCCCAGACAACCTCAATCCAAGTCCTTCTCATATAAGCAGAGAGCCTCTTGAAATCCCTTCCCGTTTAGACCGTCAAGCCTCACCACTTGGAAAGGCAAATCAGTGTAGATGTGGTTTAAATCCCAATTTCTAAAATTGTTCTTACTTCCTTAAATGGAAATTTACAAGTTTCAGTGTCTCTAAAAAAATCAGCAAGAGGTTACCCCCACCCCCACAAGAGAAGTACTTCATCTATTTTTATTTTCTTTATTATCCAGGATGAACTGAATAAAAATTCAATAAAATATGGAACCAATTCTGTGATTTCTTCATCACCCTATTAGTTAAGTCTAGGTTCATTTCTTTATCATCCAACTAATAAACTCTTTATTTATCGTGCAGAAACTTTTGTTATACCTCTCCTGGTAAAGGTAGGACTCCTGGTACAATATCTACCGAGCTTGAGAAAGTAAGCAGTTTCTTCCTTCCTTATTGCATCCATTTGTACTATAGCCCATAACCTGAAGGAAATTATGACTTGTAGACACAATATCTCTTCTAGAAAAAGAGCTAAACATACTGAGTGAGAAGGTGAATTCTGAAATCGACCCACAGGAACTGTTACCATAAGTTCTGATCAGTCTGTTATTTTCTTCCTTGGATGGCTGGTTAGCTGGTTACTCAATTGTATGACACTGACAATAAACATCAGAACCGGAAGCACTGCATCTCTCTAGCTGTCAGAGAGCTCAGGCAACAACATTTATTTAATATTTGTTCTGTGTGTACAGGTACTAGAGAAAACTAAGAAAAAGGCATATTTCACTTGTACCCTATTATTGTTTGTAATAATTTGGAAGGTAGGCAAGGCCAATAGATATGGAATGGCATGAAAAAAAGGGACATAGAGTCAAAGCACATGCCAGTTGTCACATTTCAGAGTTTACACAGATGCTAAGTGTGGGGATAAGAGAAAGGATATCAAACATCCCACCCCAGTTCCATCAGATGACAAGATCTAAACAAATGATTGAAAAGAAAAAATACATATAGCATTGTGTATTTAGTATGTGCCGGGCATCATTCAAAGTATTTTGCATCCATCCAATATGTAATCCCTTCATCAAACCTAAGACACAGGCTTTATGATAAGTATCATCTGAAAAGGACAATTCAGATGACTTCACTCTCTCTGCTCTCATTTGGATTGATATGGATACAGCAGAATGACTTGCTTCCCCACATCCCCACTCTTACCCATGAGTCAAAAAATATATTCCTTTTTCTTGTAACACTGGAGAAATATAAAACAGCATGCATTTTTGGAAAGTTCTCTCTGTCTCTCTCTCCATCCTTTTCTGAGTCTCTGTCTCTCTGTCTCTGTCTCTCTTTGTCCCTGCCTCTGTGTCTCTCTCTGTCTCTCTCTCTCTCTAAATCTTTCACCTTTGCCATTTGGAATTAAATTGTGTAGAAAGACTCAGCAAGATTGATATAGTGATAGATTTGATAGGTATATTTGTCTTTAACTAAAAACCCTTTTACTTAAAATTGTTGTTATTATAGATTGCTGTTTAGGAATCTTTGCAGTAATATACATTCATCGATCTGTAATAATTGTTTTCCAGTATAAATAATTCACTCAATCTACTTATTCCCATTGTTGTATTTTAATTTTTCACTGGTTAAAATTAAAGGCAAGTACATATATATATATATATATATATATATATATATATATATATATATTTGAGCCTTCAATGTTGTATCCTTGTAGCTGAATAGGTTGTATTTGAATAGATGGGAGTAGGAGTTACTGGTTGGTTTTAAAATTTAGATTGTAAATTAGAGGCAACTGGAGGATTACAAACATTGCTTCTCAGGAGTATAATCGAGCTAAGGAAGTATTGTTTAGCTTTTAACTATATAAGCTCATATTTACTTCATACTTTAAGAGAAAAAGACAAAATATGTACTGTTATATATTTTTTTCACATGATCCAGTAGCTAGGACATTAAGTATACATTAAGTATAAATAGATCCACCTCATTCATTTTAATCACTATACATAATTTAATCAGTTCCCTTTTATGGATTTGGTTTGTTTTAGGGTTTTTGATTTTGTTGTATAGCTTGTTCTGTTTTATTATCACAAAGAATGTTGTGTATATGTTTTTATATACATTTTGCAAAATTGATGAGTATTTATGTAGAATGTCTAGAAGTACGAATGTTGCATCAAAGGATATGTGCATTTTATATTTCTATAGATATTGCCAAATATTATGTATCAATTTAAACTTTCAACAAGCATCTTGTTTTCTAGTCTACTTTCCTTCAGAGTTAGGTCATATCATAATTTTTACCATTTTCATATGTAAAATTTGGTCATATTTTTACTCTGTTAATTTAGTTGCAATTGGATTTGAATTTTCTTTAGGCTAATTAAACATTTATATTTTGTGTTTCTATGAATTGTTTATACATATTTCCTCATTGTTCTTTTTAATGGTTTTAAACTTTATCTATAAAATCATTTTATTATTGAAATTATCAGTTCTTAGGATGTCATATGGGCTAAAAATAGTTTTCCCATGTATTATTATCTTCTGACTTGAAGTGTGATATTGGAGACTGTCTGGAGTTGTAAAATATTATAAAAATTGTAAATATTTTTATGGCTTCTTAGTTTCAATTCTCTATGTCAGGAGTTTAAGAGAAAAAAAAGACATTTTCCCTTCATCCATATAGAATCCCTTTCTTTCCTTTTTCTGCTGATATACATTTTAATTCTTTACCCTGTTTTGGACTTAATGTTATTTAAGAGTATTCTTAAATAATTGGACTATTATTTTTATAATCACTAGCCAGCTGTCTCAATAACATTTGCTAAATCATTTATCTTTTTCTCATTTTTATTCTATTCAATCCCCTTTAAGTACTTATCTTTATGTTTGATTTCCCTTTTCCATTGTTTTTCCTGTCTGAGCCAGTGCTAAACTATTAAAACATTGTATCTTAATATATTTTAATATTTAGTGCTACCAATTTCCCTCCATGATTGTTTTCAAAGTTTTCTGACTCTTTACAGGGATTTTTCTCATGTATGTACATGAGATCACCTGAGCATTTTAGCTGAGAGTATGCTAACTTTATAGATTAATTTAGGGAGTGATGCTATCATTAAAATAAGGAATTTTTATGCAAGAATAAGATATTTCTATTTATTTTTCATTTTTATTACCTTGGAAAAGCTCAATAAAGTATCTTTTAAAACATAATTCTTTCCTAATTTTCTTCTTTATCTCTATAAATTTTTAACAAAGACCATGCTGTTGCTTTGGTGTCTAACACGTTTTCCTTTTCATTACATATTTCACTTTTTTGACTTTAAATGTTTAATCTTCTCTGCTCACTTAACTCTTGGGAAATTTGAAATTCCACATCAGGGAATTAATTCTCCCAAATTCCAGAGACAAGCCTTTCAGCTGTGGAGGGTGAGTGACACAGAATTTGAATAATGGCTAATATTATGAACAGTGTAGAGCAGCTGCCTCTTATTGCTTTTCACTGGTATATAGTCATTACTAGTGCAGGATTGAGTGATTTGGACAAAGTTTATTTAAGGATCATTGCCATTATATATTTATGAGTAACAGCAAACACTATTTAGGATAAGCTATTCCCTGAGAATTGACATGCCACATCAGGGACTAGATGATAGAATTCCTGGGCCTGTGTTTATGGCACTAGCAATCTGTTTCATAAGCCAGCCTCTGCAAGCTAATGATCACAGTCACTGAACATTCTCTTCTCATTTTAATAAAAATCTCAAATAGTGGAAAGACTAATAGGAAAGAAAAGATGATGAATTGTCTGTTTAGGCTATCTACAATAAATAAATTTCATTTGACCTTATTTGGAGAGGCAATAGAAATATATATATATATGAAAGTGTCTAATAGAAGCAGCAAGATGTTGCCATTTGTACTCATAAGTTCTCCTGAATTCATACCCCTTCTTTCAAAAGAGGGTGAAAAACAAAAGGTATCCCTACAGAGTGATTAAATTTTGTATTTTCTATATTTTTGTTGCTTGTGGTGGTGTTTTTTAAGTGGGTTTTAAAATCACTGTAGTCTTCTAAAGTTGTTCAAATAACTTGATGTTCATTTCCATTATCAGATTGTTTACTTTGTCAGGGAACAACTTCATTTCAAGTGGAGGATACTCTTATTTTATGAGGTATGTAAAGGAACAAAAGAGTACCTTCAGTTCTTGTGACTGACTAGCCCAAGCTTATAAAAGTCAGAAGCTGAAGTCAACTCTTCCCTCCACCCATTTCACTAATTCTCAATGTTTTCCCTTATCCCTGTACCTATGACCTATATTAAGTCCAGCATTTCCAATATTGACAAGTCAATAAATGAACAAGGTAAATGAAATTTATTGGAAGTCAGATGTATCATAAGCTTGTATTTTGGCCACTAACTAGAGCCAGAATTTGTTAAAAGTCTGGTGGTTTTTATTGCCAGAAGCAATGTTACAATACCATCTACTAAGTGATTCTGATAGTGTTGCCTTAGGGATTGGGAAGAATGAAGTCTAGATCTAGAACCACTACCATTACAGGCTGGGAGGATGGAAGGATCCCCTTATAGGAAGACAATATCTTGATACTATGTAAGAACGGCACAACATTTTAAACCAGAATAGTGGTGACGTTTCTAGTGCTTAATATGTTGAGTAATAATTTTTTGACTAATGACTATTGTGAGGTATTAATTAGCAGGTATGGTAATCATTGTTAGAATTTATATATTTTTTAAGAATAAAGAAGATATATGTATACATTTGAAAAATATGAAAATATAGAATTGCCACCAAGACCCATGATGCATTACCAGAATACCTGCAGAATGTTTAGTACTCTATGTTTTGCAGGTTGGCAATTTCATCAAGGACTCTTCCTGGAGATCACGGAACTGTATTTTTTTCCTTTCACGTTGCAGAGCTGCAAGTCTAGTTTCTAAGAATCCTGTGAGACCTCCTCAGCTGTCCTTCAGATATCTAAATTCATCTTAATAGCATAAATAAAGCAGAAATAGACCTAATAACAATAACTTCTGATTGTCCCCATGGTGTTGTTCTGGCTAGTTCTCTGATATATTCTACAAAAGTGAGACATTCAAGGACATTTATGTTTATTTTTCCAGAATTGCATCATGGTGAATAATAAAACTATTACATCATGTTTCATTTCTCACACTCCTCCTCTAGACAAATTTGCTTCATCTCTCTCCTATCTCAAGTAAAAGATGATTGGCAGGTAAATATAATATAAAGTCCCTTCTGAGATTAACTGAACCAACAGGTCTTGCATATTCAAGGTTCTACCAATGTCTTCAATTTCATATCAGGTTTTTCTTTATTTTCTAGTATACAGTCATGTTCACCTTCTTTATCCCTGTATCTTATGTTAGCTTCTGACCTTCACAGGGCATTTTCATGTGACATGTCCCTTACATAGATAGCAGCTATTTTTTCTTAACTTCTTCCTTTTTTTTCTTAACTCTAAAATCATATTTTGCTTTTGTGTTAGGCATTAAATTCTTGGAAGTTCTCTTATAACTCCTTAACAGTACAAACAATACTGGACATTTTCATAACATCATGTGGTTCTTGATGGTGAAGCTTGTTGCCATTGCAGTCTCACATATGTCTACATGATCTGACCCATCTCTGCTTCCCTCACGCATTATAAGCAACTTTGAAAAGAGAAAACCTTCCTGTTCTTCACTACTCTATTGCTAACGTCTACAACAGTTCGTGGATTGTAGTATTTAATCCAGAAAGGATTAAATAAATAAAAATTTACTTTAATTCATATCTGTATCTCCATCAAATTTGCCTAGGATTTTTGAGAAGCAGGAAAAAAAAAGAACTAGAAGAAACTCCTTCAGAAATGTTCAGTGGCTTGGCTGCAAAAAGAATATAGGCTCTGGGTATTCTCTGCTGCCCTTAAAGTGCACCTGCAGCTGAGCTGAACCACAGATGCTGAACTAAGGGTAGAGACTGCGCATAGAGAAGCAATGCAATCTAAGGGCTACCAAGATAACACTTCAAAATAGTAAAGAAAAGACCAACAAAATAAACCTATCAAAGAATCATAGAAAGTTAAATCTGGAAGGAATTGTCAGTATTATGTAAGAATAATCTTCCTCTTTTCAAAATGAGATAGCAGATGCCTAGCAGTGGCGATGTAAGACAGGAATCAAAAGTTCCTTACATGTAATGCCTGCTTTCTTTGCCACAACATTCTGCTTCGAAAAAATGGTGGTTTTCTGATATACTCAGTCTTTAAAAATGGAATTGGGGGAAAAATGTCAATGGAATTCATATACTGTAAAAAGATAATCTCTTATTTTTTTTTCTTGCCTTACAAATACATAAAAAAAAGAAATGACTGAAAATTATCTCTGAGATATATTATGTGGAGAAAGGCAGTATGGCAGTCACCCAAAAAAGCTTTTACTGTTTCTAGAGTATTTGTTTAGATGCATTAAAACTTTTTTTTAATGTAAAAGGCATTCTCTCTCCCTGCTCCCTCTAAATGAGAGATGATAAATGACATGGGTGGGAATTATAGATCAGGACCCATTCCAGAAGCTAGCCAATCATCTACTCAGGTATTCTCTGGGCTTTAGGGAAAGTTTGCTTTTGTAGCAATTCAGTCTCAGGGAGTTAATTTCTGCCAAGGTTTTCACTATATAGATCTAAGCATATTTTTTCATACATATGTTGATGTCCAACAATGTAAAACTCTATTATTTTCATAATAAAGCCCAAATCTTTAACATTGAGCTTGATTATAGAATTTAATTCCTCTCAGGTCCCCCAAAGTACATAAAAACTTGCAAGTAGGACAGAGAGAAAGAGAAGAAAAAGTCAGTCTTAAATCTTTTAAAACAGTCAGGCAACATCTGATAGTGTATGGTGCTACAAATGAGATTTGGATTAACCACACACACACACACACACACACACACACACACACTCTCTCTCTCTAATACACATATACAAGCTTTTGAATAAGACTAGCAAGAAATACAATGGAATGACTCTTGTATATGATCTTTATACATCCTTTTTGGTTATGTTATTTTCAATATACTTTTTAACGTCAACTTGTGGCAAAATAGAAAACCAAAATCTAAAATTTACTTCTTATATCAAATGGAATTCCATTTCAAATGTTTGTAATAGAATTTCAAATATTCAGGTTTGACAATATTGCATTTTCCAAGCCTCAGTTTAACCAAGGCAGTTATTATAATACAAGAATGGTAACCAAAAAAAGTGTTCGAACAGCAAAGCACATTCATCATTAATAACTTATAACCAGAGATTGATATAATGTCAGACTAATGATACAGAAGTTTATCACTTTTATGATTCCCTTCCTAGCTTTTTGGAGGCACATTAGTTAGGGTGTATATCAAATAACGAATTCATTTTCCTAAAGAACCTCCTTTCCCAATGTGTAAGTGTCCTGCTCCACAAAATTTAATTCCAGCCCTGCTTCCTACCTAAGAATAAAAAAAGTGTAGGGAGTTCCATCTGGTCTTTTGGCCATTTCTTTTGGCCATCAACTTGAATCTCAATGAATTAATATCCTGCATTTCACACTTCTAACACTCTGAGTATTGAATAGCCTAAAAGAGATTATATCTGAATATTATTTTCTATCATTTGCGAATCACCATCTACACTGTCCAGAGAGTGATGGGCTCCTCTGTATAAAGCTGACTTAGCGCTAAGGATTTCTGTTTTTTGTTTTGTTTTGTTTTATTTATTTATTCATTCATTCATTTATTATTTTATTTATTTATTTATTTTAGCTTCTCATATTTTTCAGATAGCTCATTTTTTTCTGAAAAATATAGAAATTCTTGCATAGGCTTATGATAAAAGTACTGCCCACTTCCATGTCCTTGGCTTCTGACTTTAGGCAACAATCTGCTAAATTTACTATTACATTCCTAGTGATATGGTTCTGAGTGCAACATCTTGGTATTAAAGGGAGTCAGTAACTTCTCTGCCCTCATGTTTCAGAATGGTTATCCAGGAGACACATACACAAATAAATCAATTTCTGACTTTTAATGGGAGGCCCTTTTATCTTTCCCATGTCCTCATTCTCTGTTCCTTTTGTCAAAGCTCAAGGGGTCAGAGGAGATGAGGAGAAGTTCTTTGTTTGTTTGTGTTTTTGTTTTTGCTTTTGTTTTTTAGGAGAAGTTCTATATCACATTGAAAGTCGGGACATTCTCTTAGGTCAACTTCAAATGTGCCGTATCTCTAAGTAAACCTAAAAAGAATTCTCTATTTAAAGCAAAATACTTTACAAAGGAAACCTTTAGTGGAGATGGCTAGTGGCCCTGAAGAGTCTCCAAAGGTTGATTGTTAAAATGAACTTGACACTGAATTGACACTGAAAGATGAAAATGGAGCCAATGAGATATCTTCTTGCCAGAGAGATATCACTAGTTTGGAATGGCTTGTAATAAGAGTTCACATTGAAAAGCAAAATATCTAGCTACACTAACTGGAAAGAAAAATGTATCATGCATAACAACACAGCAATCGAGAGCCATTCTCCTAAGAGAGCCGGACCTCTCTGCTCAAGGATCCAAAAAGGAGGACACATCTTTTGAATATATTCATTTTTAATTTATTCATGAAGATATATTTCATATTAATATGTGTTTAATTTACTCATAAATATATATTTAATATACATATTTCATTTTTTCATGAAATATATATGTATGTTGTTCCCCAAGTCCAAGGAAAAAGGACTTGAAGTTCTTTACTATTTTGATTATTCTAATACATTCCCAACAGACATAGTCAGTATGAAATATTAACTCAACATAAAGAAATCTAACAGCAAAGTCACTCTGGTAGAAGTACATAGTAGCACTCCAGCACCTGGGTCTCTGGACCAGTTACTCTGGGAATTATATATAAAAAGGATCTCCATTTAATCCCCATGTGATCTCCATTAAATGTTCATATAATTCTATGAAGTAAATATTGCCCTTTATTACTTTTTCCATTTGAAGATACTAAGCCTGAGGAAAGTTATTCAACTTCTTAAGATTTCTCTCATAAATGGTAGATCTGGGATTTTAATGTGGCCCTAAACAGAGGCCCAGTGACAACACATACAAATGTTCCTGCTTGGTCTCTGGATGACACTCAGTTTCAAAAGATGGCTATTGTTATAGATAAATACCAAAAATATGTATATGGCTAGAATATGCTATATTATACTTTTCAGAGACCAGTTATGAGACAGCAATGATGATGTAAGACCCAATCATGATGGAAAATTGAACATCCATTTTTAGTACCGGTGGTGACATACAGAGATGGGGTTTTATAATTTGAGTATTCATATACAAAAAATATATCTGCTTTTCTGTGCAACCAGCCTCCACCTTTGCCATTGAGAATTTCTGTTTGCTTATTCTGGTGATATTCAATGCTTCTGAAAAGAGCAGGAATAGAGTTGCAAGTATTGACTTGAAGGTATTGTACCATTTGGTGAAAATATACAAGAATGTCTGGGGACTAGTGATAGCCAGTTAGCTTAGAGTGTACATACTTCAGTAAACCTGGGAAAAACAGGTGTGAGCAAATTATGTCTGGTTCAGCAGGTTCCTAGAAGATGATAGATTCAGAAAAAAATTTAAAATTTCAATTGAACCCTACACTGCATCTAATGATCAAGGCTTTCTGAAATCTTCGGGCTGAGCAGATGAAAAACTGTTGCTAAGAAATGAATTTGGTGTTAGCTTCCTTGCCTCATCCCATAACTCTTAACCTGTTGCAGATTGTGTTAGAGGATTAAGTACAAAAGTGTAACAGTAGCTTCCTAACTTAGGAGAATATTTGTTTCAGTATGCATTTTTCTTTCCAACTTCATTTTTATGATAAATTATCTAAAATGCAGTAAATAATTTATAGTGTTAGTAACACAGCAACAGTAGGTTTGTGTGGGTTGCTTTTTGATTTATATCTAAAATAAATAGCATCTTTCAGAATGAAGGATGGGTGAGGCAGGATGCATGGTTTATATGTGCTCACTGATATCAGACTATGCTTTAGTGCCAGAATGTCTGTGTGAGAAAATCTGATGCTTGCAACCAGGAGAACAAGTGTTCATATTTAGTATCTTCATGAAATAACTTAAAGGAGTGCACACAGTATAACCTTAGGTATGTACACGAGCACATTTCACAGATAGGTGGGAGATCTTATACTGTGCTGTGTTTCCACAATGTAACTTCAGAGACTAACCAACCCTGAATGTGTGTTTGTGTGATTGTCGGGCCGGGGGATTGGGAAGGGGGAAAAATACTTTTCTTAAACATGATCAGAGAAGTAATGTATAGTCTAGCCATAATTTAAGCAATTTTTTTTAAATCCACCTGTTTCAGTTTTACTTTTCCCTCCTGTCCATTATTTCTAGGTGACATGAATACCTGAGATCTTGATGGGGAGGTATAGAAACAGTTAAAATTTGGTGTGTTATATTTCTGCTCTTTTCGTTAGGATTCAGTTTCCTCAGCTCAGTTTACTTCAATTGCCACTAAGCTAATTTGCTTTATAGTTTCCAAAGTTTTGTTGAATTTATTGCTTCTCCTTTTCTTTTGCCCCTTAGGCTTTTAGAACAAAAAATCTTTTTCTTTACCTCCATCAACTTAGTGAAGTTTTGGAAAGAAGCAGAGTTAACTCTGTTTTCAACTTGCTCTCTTTAAATAAATTTATACTTTATCCTTTAGCTGGTATCTCTTAAATCTCAGCTTTTCTTTGGGAATTCTGGTATTATAATGGAGTGTTTAGCTCCTGAATTATAGCAATGCAAGAATAAATAAATAATAAATAAATACTTAAATAAGATATTTTGGATGAATTTTTTAAAAAAATTCATTCTCTTCCTAACTGACCAGCTATCAAGAGCCATGAAAAGCTTCCAATGAATGACAAACTGCTGAATATATTAGCCTTCAATAAACCAAATTTTCATGAGTTGCACCTGGAACTAAATATTATTTGCATTCTGAAATGTTTATCCCTTAGTAAAACTGAGGGATATATAAGTAATCATTTTTGTATGGATACTCTCAATTTACTCCCCATAATCTCAACTATAATGAAAGTATTGGCTACTTTACTTTGATCCTGAGAATACTTAAACAGTGCACCTAATCTTTTCTTATATAAGGGTCACCTGCTAGTAAATATGTCAAGTGCAATGACTAACTCAGTAAAAATTAAGTTTACGGAACTCTATATAAATTAAAATTTCATTTGGTAAAGTTTGTGAGAGTTGAAAACTAACTCAAAGATGACATGTCATAGAAACTCTGAGAACTGTAAAAATTGATCTAAGAAAAAATAGACATCACAAAAACAAATGGAAAAAGAACATCTAAAATGTATATAGCATATTTTTGGCTAAAAATTGATAGAAAAAAATATTTGCAACAAAATCAAATCTCAAAAAATAACTGAAAACAAATGGATTTGGTAGAATTAGTAAACACATACATAAATGCACAGGAACCCATATGTAAAATCAGAGGCTATGAATTGATGAAATTCAATATGAACAACAGAAGATCTAGCAATTATCCATTGTACACTATACTAAAAAAGCATTGATCACAACAAAGATAATTTTTAGCAAAGTGAAAATAAAAGTGACAAAAATATGGTTTAAAAACATTACATAGAATATTGATCAAAGAAGAAAATTGGTAAATGGAGCTTTGTTCAGAAAGTACTATCTGTACAAAAAGTCAACTGCATTCATACAATATTGCTATGGACCGGCCAGGCGAGGGCGCAGGCCGCGGATGACCAGGGTTTAGCTGGGCAGGAAAGACACAGAAGCCGGCGATTGGCAAACAGACACACACTCAAGGGGTGATGAATCTGCTGCGATTTATTTGAGGTTTTTGTGGATATATATAGTGTTTTAGGCGATTACATCAGCATTTTATGAGTATATGTGATTAACATATTAACAGATTGCAGATTTATCCTAGGTGTAACTTAAACATTTTAACTAACAACATAGTTTTCAAAAGCATCCCCAAACAATCTTTTACTTTGTTATTCCTTTACTGAGACTCCACCAAGGTAAATAGGATTTGCTTTGAACTTTTTTAGGGAAATACCCTGACCGCAGGGCTGCTTAGAATTGTTTAGTAAATCAGAGGATGACCTCAACAACTCCCTTGCCTGGGGTCTGGGGGCAATGCCCTAAAGGTCTCCTTGTGAAGGTTAGCTCCCAGAAACACCCCTCCTGTGGGGGCAGAGAGCTTTGCCCATGGGTGCTTTTGCCCCATGGGTCCCCCATTTTAGGTCAGCTCCCACACAATATTGTTTAAACTACTTGTATTTTAACGAAGATTTAAACATTCCTGCTGTTGAAAATCTCACTTGTTCTTAGCACAGTCTCAAACTAGGGTTGATGGCTAAAATAATTTTTTCCTACAAATAACAGGATATGAAGAAGCAGCATAGAACTTTCCAGAATATTCAAATTGACTTTTCCAAAAATGTATAGAGCCAGTTTTTTTCAATAAGTGTTATTGAAAAAGCATTGTCATGTGAACTTAAGGTCAATCTTACTGGCTTTTCAAGAGAAACTGGAAACATTTAAAAGAATTAAACCTTAAAGAATTAGTTATTCAGAAGAAACCTTTCTACAAAAGAAACCCGTCTTATGGCAGAGAAATCATGTAGAATATCTGGCTTTGTAGTTACTGTCTCTTTGTTTATGTTTGTCTTCTCCTTTCTCCCTGCCTCCCCATGCCACTATTCCATGCTCAAGACCAAAATCCCTCAGTCTGCTACATTTATTCTGGGACTTACAGCCATATAAATTCTTAACACATATGTAATTAAATTGGTTCTTTTCATTCTACTAATCTGTCTCAGGTTATTTTGTTTACTCCACCAGCTAAAAAAAAAAAAAAAAAAAAAAAAAAAAAAAAAAAAAAAAAAAAAAAAAAAAAAAAAAAAAAAAAAAAAAAAAAAAAAAAAAAAAAAAAAAGCCCCAGAAAGGTAGGGAAGTTTTTCCCCAAACCCCAACAAAAGTATTTTTCTGGTAGAAAAATACCAGAATATGTACTTTAATTAGATATGTATCATTGAAGCTTACTATAAACTAGACCAAATCCTGGTTCTCTCAGTTCTCTAATCTCAGATTGACAGAGAAATGGCTTGCATACAATATGAGTTAAGCAGTGGTTGTTGAAAATATCTCAATAGAATATGCTCAATTCTTGAGAACAATTTTGTTTGCCCAGATTGTTTTCCATTTCTTGAGGTTAAGTGTTTCCTAACAATAATTACTTCTACCTTCAGCCTAGGCTGAGTGTCCATCATCTAGCAATCTGATTAACCAATATCCTGAGTGCAGGCAGAATCTAAAGTATGCCCACTTTTAACTCCAAATTTAATTTTTTTTCTGTCACATATCCACATTAAGTCTTTTTCTACTTTCATCTTTGCTTGTGTGTAAATCACTTCTTCTAGAGTATTCCACTTTATGCTAGATGTAAGATTGATTGATAAGAGCATGCAAATTTGTGATTAAAGCTAAATACTAAATCTGTACATGAGAACAATACCACAGTCCAAAATGGAATTCAGGAGATAGACTATGTCAGGGCCAATCATAGTGAGATGTGTGGTCTATGCTCAAGAGTGAAATGGTCTGCAAACTCTCCTGTTTCCTCAGCCAGATTTCAAAAGTGTCACTTCTGTTTTTGTTTAAAATGCAATCCTAAGATTCAAAGGACACTTGTATGCAAAAGCAAGTATATAAACAATCCTCTGCCAAACATCTTTTTTTTTAAATGTGTCACTTTGAATTATTGTTATTGATTTGTTCTATCACTGATGTGAATCTCTGAAGATTGGTACTTTTGTGAAATTCTTTAATCTTGCAATAAATATGTACATATTAAGGATACTTTTTGAAAAGGAAAAAAGGTATTCTTAATATGTATATTTAGGACTGCTTTGTAAATAAATGTGGGTTAGAAAAGCTTTGTTTCATTGTGAGAATATTTGTTTTGTGATGCTGATAGAAAAAAATTAAAATACTGTAATATTCTTAAAAAGCCAATACACAGCCTAAAAGATCATATATAAATTAATTAAAAATTATGCACTACCTTATTTGTATTTGTACAAAAACAGAAATATTTATACAAAATATTTGTACAAAATATTTGTACAAAAACAACTTAGAATTTAAAAAAGCAATTAAATATCATTTAGAATATTTTTCTGAAGTTAAAATGAAGAAACTGAGATCCAAGTAGGTCAGATGGGAAGCTAGTGAATTATTGTCAATTTTCTAGGGCAAACATTTCACATGTTAATCATTTTTCACTTAAAATAGACATTAACCACCCTCTTGCCTAAAGCACCACAAAGTGTAAAGTTGATGAGTCATCACAGAAGCAGAATTAATTTGGGAGACACAGGAAGGCAGGTCATCAAATTTAATGAGCATTTAATATATGCTAAGTATTGTGCTAAATTCTTTATTGCAGTTTTTAAAGGCCTATGCACCACTGAAACAATTTGTATATTTACTAATGAGGGGTTTTTGTATTGAGAGAGTCTAAGTCAATTTGACAAATATCCTAAAATAAATATTATAATTAGGATTTGAATTCAGGTTCAGCCTTTAAAACCACATTCCACTAAGTCATAGTCCTGGGAGAGAATTCTCCATAATTCTGGTATTCTGCATGTTTTCTGAGACCCTAGAGACATTTGCGTTTCATATAAACTTCAAAACTAGAATTCATGTCCCTCTAAAGACAGAGGACCCTTAACTCCTAGTGTAAAGAACAAAACGAAATAAAACAAAGAAGCCTAACCTCTCTGTCTAGAAAGGGGAATGAATAGGTAGCTTTGCAGCACCTTTACTATGATTGAGATTTTCCTAAACAGAGAGCTCCCAGGCAGTGACTTTTTCCTGAGTGTTAGCACCCACTTAGCACTATTCCACATCACTCCATGGAATTTGGGAGGAAGCAAGGGAAACTGACTGGAACACTCTTTGTCATGACTAAGCAATCATCTAATTTCATGTTAAGTTCATTGTTTTCTTAGCAAATGTATGACAGTTTGGTGAGCAAACTCTAGGAGCTTCTTGATCACTTGCTTATACTGTTCTTTCTAATCATAAATCGGGCTGCCATACTTGAGGAAAGAAATCTCATTCATCTCCTGGCAAAGGCTGTATAAAGCCAAATCATTTAACTTGCGGAAAAATATATGATGTTTCTTAGGTCCACTAGTTATAGCTTAAGTTCCAGGGAACTCATTAAAAGGAAAGAGAAAAAAATAGCAGGCATAAATGAGATATAGTAACAGAACAGCAGTTATTTAGTAATTTAATTTTGTTAATTTACAAATTAGTTAATTTCTTAAGAGCTCTAATTTTCTTTCTGTTGTCAGTACTCTTTGTTATCATTTAAGAAATTGTTCTATGAACAATTCTATGGTATTTCCAATCAGGAAGGTGTTTAGAATTTCTAATCAAATGCTCATCTTTTGTCAGTGTTGCTCTTCATTATGCCACTCCCCTCCCAGCATTCTTGGAGGAAATTGTTACCCATTTCTATATATGTTTTCAATGATTGGTAAATAATCATCTCCACACCAAGGCCCAGCTAATACCTAGTTGCAATGCATATATATTTTTTTAAGATCTTTATTTGTCCCCATTGACAATGTATTTTAGTCTTAACATTTTTGCAATTGTTCTTTTGTGGGTTCTGTATTTAATGAACTCTCCCAGCATTTTAGTGGCTATATTTGTAAAGATAAATGCTAGGATGGCAATAAACTAACCTGTAAAATAGTTCATTTATATGCTGCTCAGAATTAACTTTGGTATGTTTGGCTCTCTGTTCACTGTTTTCTATTGGGTGCCATCCATCTCTGTATATAAATATATGTCTCAGACCTAGTGCAACTCCCCCATTCCTCCTCCCCACTCGCCTGCCCTGCCCTTGGTCAACTCTGCCCTCTGGAGCAATGGGTTTTGAGGAGGACAGAGAGAAAAGACATATGTTTAGACAGCTGAGTGGGATGCAGTACTCCAGTCTTTTCAATTATAATCATGATAAAAGGAAGATGAATATGAGAGGCAGGGATAACTGTGTGTGAGCAAGAATTTGTGCTGGAAAAATCTCTGGCATGAATCAGACCATGGCAGACAGAAGTACTCTATTCCGTGTCAGGAGAATTAACTAGTTTTTCATCGTGGGGAGATTACAAAAAAAGTTAAGGCACAAAAAACAAAATGGTCACAGTTATTCTTTGTACTCTGTTCATACCTTTGTGCCAGAGGGTGAAGCAAATTGAAGATATTAGGTCATTAATTTTCACGGTATCCTTCTGAGGGAGGACAATGAAAACTAATTATCCTTATTTTATAGATACTGGGAGAAGTAAAGAGACCTTTCTGCAGACTCTGTGATTCATGGGTAGTAGAACTGCAAGCCTCAATTTAATTTCACAGTAGTTCATAGATTTGATTCAAATTCTAAGAAAGACCCATCTTGGGGAGGGTGCGTGTCACTGAGCATGCTTTGCGGTTTGGGTTCTGTGACTCTGTAGGGCACAAAAGGAAATTGTCCTACCATCCTGCACCCCTTTGAGTTCTACCAGGTCTGCAAATAATCAAGCAAGCATCAGACATATTGATTAGAGAAAAATTGCATAGAATTTTAATATAAACATGTGCCCCTTCTATCTCCATGGAAGAGATCCAGCATGGCAGAGTAACTCATCCTTAGACACCATAATGTATAACTTTGCTAAGCCCAAGAAGGTTGGGGGTAGATAGGGAAGGGAAGGAGAGGTTCAATTAGAGAACTTTTTGGAAAAAAAAAAAGATTTGACCTTTGCTTTGTCCTATGAAGAGGTAAAGAAATTAGGTCTTTCTTGCAAAGCCCATCACAGAGAAAAAAAAATTCCAGATAAATATCAATAACAACCTCCATCCAGCTTTTAGATTCCATAGCATCTTGCCAGATGACTTATTTGGGGATGGCAGATTTTTAGTCCCCTACAAGCCTTTCTCTTGCTCACCAATATTTCCAAGAAGTCATGACAAGAGCCAGCAAAAAAGTAAATAAGCGAAAACTTCGAGTAAATTCGTGTTTGTTCAGGAAACCAAGGAGTGCATTTAACCAAGTGACTGACTGATTTACTGGGAGAAAGTGATGTTGTCAGTGGCTGATATTTTCAAGTTTTCAGTAATATCACAGAAAAGACACTCTTGTTTGATAAAGCAGAAAACTTCCCCTGCAATGTCTGTTAAAACTGTCATGCTTGTCATTCCTCACTAAATGGTCTCTAACCTCCCCTGAAAGAGACCTTTCTTGGTATACAGGAGTTCCTGGTCAGGGTCAGGAGAGACAGGAAACTTGATATAAGACTGCAAATAAAAATAAGTGCTGAGTATTGTATTAGGTGCTTTAAAAACCATAGAAATGGATTTTACTTCATAGAACTCCAGAAAGTGGGAGGTGCCATAGTGCAGAGGCATAGTGGAAAGACATCCCAAAGAACTTTAAGTGGACATAAACAGTTGTTGGTAAGCATTGCACACAAAATTAAAAAAAAAAAATCCCCTCCCCCTAAACTGAAATGGTCAGAAATTTGGTACAGAGAATTAAAATTAAAATTCTAAAGCTGCTAAATGAAATCACAGTTCTATTGCATTTGTCTACTGCAATTTGAAATAACATTGATTCTGCATCTCCTTTTGGAGAATCTGTGTGTGTGTACATGTGCACACATCTGCTTATATATGCACATATATACACACAAATAAACGTAGTTTTAAAAGATATGTATGATACACTATCATTGATGACTCAATAGTTAATCAAAGTAATGCAATTTTAATAAAGAAAACAGTCATAGAGAACACGAAGAAAGCATTTATGGAGCTAGGGCTAAATGGGAGACAAAAAAGAGAAAAAAAGTCATGTTGACAGCAAATGAGAATGTCAGATGCCTAAATATTTGACTTTTCACAGTTCCTGAGGGACCAGTAGAGCAGAAATTCATGCTACCTATGAACTAGATTGTCCTTTCCTTTGGTCATATTCAGTGCTCAGAAGTTTGATGTGGAGAATTGAATGTTCACCACCCCTGGGAGCTGGTGGTGACAGTCCTGCCTAGTTAGCCTATGGTAACTGTTTTCACTTACTTCCTGATACCTAATAAATCTGGATTTCTCTACAACAGCATAAGCAAAAAGTCCAGATGTGTTCATATTTTTATTCACATGCCCTTCATTATTAATTATTGAGCAATTGCTGTGTGTGAAAACAACACCAGTACAGTACAAATGAGGGACAGAAATGTCCATCAAAGTTTGAGTTACTAGAGAAGATATAAAATATGATATTGGGTTTAGTGTCTTGGGAACAAATCAGACTGGAGATTTAGAGGAAGGCAAAATCAATTCTTGAACCATAAAAGGTTCAAGGGAAAAGGAGGTGTTGAAGTTGAGATTCAGAGAAGGACTGGAATTCTCTAAGCAAATTGCCACTGCCTAACACAGTAGAAAAGAAGTTACACAACTTGTAGTTGTGTGGTCTTCAGTCTTGAGAAGCTCTGCTCCTTAGTGACCTAATCTATAGAGCCACAGTTATTTCCTACTGTACTGTAAAACAATTGAAAGTCAAGGAACAACTGCAATTCATGGACTGATTTGATAGAAATGGTTACAAGAAAAAAGCAAGTGGCAAAACTGAGGGTCACTCTTACTATCTTTTGGAGTGTTTTTTGACTCCAACTCTGAATTTTACAGCAAGGGATCAAAGAAGAAGTCTCATTTGATGGTTAGATAATTGCTCACATGGCCACAAAATCACTTCATAGCTTCTGTTTAGGCAGCTATTCTGAAAACTGGTCTGAACTATTCTATTAGTTAAATAACTTATTTACAGATAGCCTCAAAGAATATTCTGTTCTCTAAAATTTGCATTTTAAGGGGCAACAAATGTACCTATTTTAAAGGTACATCAGCACCAAATATACTTACTAGTTGGTGAATATTTCATTTTTTGTGGTTTCTTTTCCATAAATTACTTGTTCTAGTGTTTTAACTGAAATACATTGGGTAAATATTATTGCTGTTGTTTTGTATAAGGTCAAGGGGAATGAGCTTCACAGCACAGGGAAAGACTTGTCTAAAGTCAAACAACTAGAAATGGAGCCAGTCCTATATAATCATCCTAGTTTATTTTTCTTAGCAGTTGCCAGTGGGAATCATCCATCTTTCAACTCGTATTAACAAATATCTACAAGCATGTTACCTAACCATCTCAAATTCTCTATTTTTGACCAAATCTTTTCATGGCTTATAAGTGTAACAAAATCTACCTTCTAATCTGGGTAATGGTTGATTTCTGATGTTTTCAAAAAATCATAATACTTCACACCCAGCTATGCTCCACACATGTGACAATTTGAGAATTATCCAAAAGTAAAATGATCTAGATAGCCCAAAGTCTTCTTTCTAGCTCTTGTTTTGCATATATATTTATTTTGCAAACAAATAAGTAGCAAAAGTAATTTAAGATGTCTGTAGAAGAGCCAGAGAAGATTATTACAAAATGCATTAAATAGGTTGACTTTTATATATGTGTCCAGACTGTATTTCTACCTACCAACTAAATACTGCAACTTTATTTAGCACAAAACCAGAAAAAGAAATCAAACCTAGAATATTCACCTCAATTCTATCATTGCATTCTTGAAGTTACTGGTGACAGTTGCTGCATATTGGATCTTGAACTCCCTAAATCCATGCAAAACTCATCCCTGCATATACTTGCAAGTCTTAATGAATTGCACTTGCCACAACATGCAGCAGTATCCAGTTCTGTATTGTGAAAACAATAGCCTGTTGTAGTTGTAGGGAAAGACAAATAATTTTCCCTCTATCTTTTGAATGGTAAGACTTTTAGACCAGGCCTTCTTAAAATGCATCATTTGGGCATATGGATTCTATAAATCTGAAGTCAATTGAGGCCCTGCAGTTTCACAAGAAACTTTCACCACTGCTTTATCTACCTAGTAGAAAGAAAATTGGGCACATTTTACAGGATTCAGATTTTTGCCAAATTTGACTATGTTAACATTTCTGTCAGAGAAATCGATCTATATGCCAGGGCAAACTTCCAACAACAGAACTGGTCTTTGTCAGAAGTCACCCTTCCCTTATAATTGAATCCCCCTCTGAAGCCCTAGAACCCTATCCCATCCCTTTGGTAAGGATACATACCCCCATTTAACCTCACTGACCTTGGAATCCATGTTCATATAAATTCCTTTTGCAGTGTAACCACCTGTTTGTGATGCCAGCTGTAGCATAGGCATCCCCATCTGGGTAGGTTCTTTATTGGTTCTAGCAGTTACACAGACACATCAGTCTGGAGGCCAAGTGCCCCAGTCCCACAGAAAATTTCATGCTCTTTCCCCAGCCTCTCTCTTCCCCAGTGCTCCCTTGCTCTCTCACCACAAGTATGCCCACTCACACATGCACATGCTCAGGCATGCACAATAATGGGGAGAGCACAGCGTCACAGGCGCTGGTCATAGAGGCTAATGGAGGAAAGAAGCCTGACCAAGACATTTACCACATACCCTGTAAATACTTTTTTTTCTTTTTTTTACTTCTACTAATATGTTTGATGTTAATTATACCCCACCCTATTGAAGAATCTAGCAGGGTAGGGAATAATTTCCTTTCCTCTCCAGTACACTCTATGCTTCTAAATTCTTGGTCAAGACACCCACTATAATAAGGGAGTGATTAACAGGAGAAGCATCTAATTTCATACCTGTAGACTCAAAGGCAGTTGATCATTGAGGTTTATATAACAATCTGAGCTGGTGAGAAGGACACAAGGCCTGGGACTTCAAGGCAGACAGAGATGGGAAGAGTAAATATGTTGCAAACCAGTGTTTACCATGGCATGCAAGAAATCTTTCAACTATGTAAGCTCTCTTTGTTAACTCCTACTACAGACCCCTGTTCAAATAATTTTGAGCAGTTAAGAGAAAGAACCAAACAATCACTCTGGAGTCTGTTAGGCCTGATTGCCTTCCATTCAAAGTAATCCACATGCCCAAGCGGCACATTTCAGGGTCATGTATTTTGCTGCCCCTCTGGGTGTCTCTAAGCTGTTAAGGGTAGGTCATGATGCTCTCTGATCTGGGTTAGGATTTTCTCTCCAGTGTGGAGAAGCAACCAGATATCCTTTTTTTTTTTTTTTTTTTGTTTGCTTTCAGTTCCTCCCTCAGCCCAGGGAAGTTCCGAGGCTTCTGAAGCCTCATAAAGACTCTAGGGGTGAGATCATGGTGAGAGCTTTTCCTTTCATGAACTAATCAGAGGGCAGAAAGGCTAGCATGGCCTCTCCTCCCTGCTGTGAGACCTTGGGTTTATTCTGGGAATAGGACCACCTAGGGGAGCAGCCTGGCCAGTCCTCTTTTGGACAGAATGATTAGGTGGCTGAAAAGATGATTTCTGAATAACAGTTTCTGAGAAGAGAAAAAAATGTGTATGTGAAATCTTGAGGGGGAGATTCTGAGTTCTATTCCTTTCCAGAAAGCCCTTCTGCTTCAACTCTGCAATATTGATCAACACATGCTGTGAAAATTTGGCAAAAGTTGGGGTCACTGGGATGATTTGGAGGATTATATAATCCTCCTATTAAAAACTTTAAAAAGGCAGCAAAGAAGGTTTTCCTGCCTGCTGGGAATAATAAAGCTAGTTTTTAGTTAGGAAAATCACATGCAGCTTTCTCTCTCCCTCACAAAGGGATTAGTATCAAACTAGAAGAAAGTTTAAAATAAAAAAAAAAAAAACAATACCTTTCCTTTTCTTCCCAACAGTTCACCTCTTCCACATATTTGCTTTTTTATTTTTTAGTTAAGGCTCATATTTTCAACCTCATATATGGCTTTTGAAATAATGGAAACTCCCTGTAGGGTGCAATTGTAGATAGTGCTCACTGCCTAGCTGTCTTTCATATTCTTTTCCCAGTAATCTCTTAACTCTATAGATTATACATCAGAGATCGTTTTTCATAATAAAGGTTTCTTTAGAAAAGTTTATCTTTTACCCCTTTCCCTAAAACTCTATGACTGATTGCATTTCTGATCAAAAATATTCAAGCTGTTACCATTTCCAAAGGTGAATTTAAGAGATTACATTCGAAAGAGAAAAAAAAGAAGATATAGTGTAATTGATGATTACATGAACTTCACACCACTCTTCGGGATAACTCTCCAGTCTTTGAGCTAGATTTTGGGGAGTAATGAGTTTTTTATCCAAAACCCACTTTGTAGCCTCATTGGAGTCTTGTTCACTTCTCGCAGTGTGAGTTGCCTTTACTAAAATGACATATCAGTGGTGATGGGCCAGCTATTCACCCTTTCTCTTCATACTGTTGCTGACTGATGACCCAGGTGTGCCCTATTACTGAGTAATGAGGTGAGGATCAAGTGGAACCTGATTCCTCAACAAACAGAAAGCCAAAATTGGGCATATTTTCTTAAATTTATCATGGGCAGTGCCTGAATTGCTGTCAGCTAGCAAGATAAACTCAGATAAGGAGAATAACATCCTCCTTCCAATTAGTCATGTTATCTTCTCTGTTTTCAACTCCTTTTATGAAGATACAGTTTAAAAATCCTTTATAACCTTAATTAAATCTAAAATATTATTTTGGCTTATTTTGAACACTGGACAGGGATATTCTTGATTATTTTCATACACAATCAGATCACTATCTCCCATAGCCAAATAACTTAAGGTCATTTGGACTCTGTGAGAAAATTCTAAAGTTATTTTCCCATTTTGATTATACTTTTTTGTTGAATCATAAAGATATTCTTAACTGAGTAGATTTTCACAATAGCATGGACCACAGTTGAAGTGGTAACTAAAAAGCATAGGATCTGAAGCTAGATCATTTGGATTAAAAGACTCACTTTCTCCACTTTAAACTATGCATTCTACAATAAATTACCTTGTCTCTTGGAGCTTCAGTTTGCTCATTTGCAATTGAAAATAATAATAATAATAACAACAACAATACTTCCTGAAGTAGGTTGCTGTGAGAATGGAAGAGATATTTAGAAGTGAAGTGAAGTGGTTAAGTTAGATTTGTCCACTGAATTTTTCATTGAGATGATCTCTAATTAAAAAGTCATATCTGGCCTATATATTTTTCCTATGTACTGGATTAAAAATTTCAGCACACAAACGTGTGCTCCTAAATGCAAAGTAGCATTTCTAGTGAAGGGAGAGTTATCTGTGAACCCAAGGAAGCATCACAAGAATAGACTGATTTTGACAATGTGTTGTCCATCCCGCCCCCCCAAAATTCAAGTAGGCTTTTCTCAATGCAGTCAGAGTAGATCACCTGCCCTTGGAGTGTAGGGAAGTAAGGAGTAGTATTCACATCAATCCAGGTATGGAAACTAGAGGTAAGTTGAGGTCTTTTACCATGATTTAAATGATGTAGATTATTGTGAGGGGAGAGCAGTGAGACTCCTGTGGGATAAAGACAATCTTTCTTCCTTGCCTGAGTTCATTGCCCCTTTCTTCAGTGAAGAAGGAATCGCTACTCTCCATAGTTTGGAGCAGTCTCATCCAGTTATAGGTTTATCAGTTAACAAGTCTTTTCTATTTGTGAATTTCATGTTCACTCTCAGAGTAAGTGTCATAAAATGCAGTATTAAGCCCTTCCATTATTTTTATGAATTTCAAACCACATAAATTGTTAATATATGTTATTAATTGTTTTCTTTGTTAACCCATTTGATGCAGTTCTGATTTCTTATCCAGTTTGAGAAAAACCCACAGGTACTGTATGTTTTTTTTTTTTTTTTGTGACACCCCCTCCTTCACCAATAATATAAATCAAGTTGTATTGTTTCAGCTCAGTATCCATATTTTTCTCTAGGCAACTGTTCTGGGAGAACTATTATCAAAGAAACCTTAGAACTGCAGAGTATAGAGGTACAAAAGCAGAAGGAAGTGCTCTCAGCAATGCAATTTTTAAGAAACTTTTTTTGTACTCTGCAAATAACACCTCCTAGTCTCTAACACACATGATAAATGATCATTATTATTAAATTCCTTAATCTGACCCATATTGAGATGTAGCTCTCTCCATGTCTCTGGTCATCCTCACATCTTGCCCAGACTCCCATTCCCTCCACCTTTGCCCTTCACACCTTGGCGTTGCTTCTTTAGATGTAAACACCTTTCTTTGCCCGAGTGTTATCTCTCCATACATAGTCACTGTGTTTAGATACATCTCATATAAAATAATTATCAGGGTGAGTACTATGCCTCAAGATTTCTCAATGTGAGTGTGTGCTGTTTCCTTTACATTTGATCCCCTAGTAGGATATAGATATTATAGCACTGATAGAGGCCAAGTCAAGCCCTTTGTGTAAGTCTTAGTTTCATACCTAATCTAGGTCAGCTGAGTTGTGGTGCTTGCCTCTTGTATATGTTCTATACTATAATTTACTATTTTTAGTCAAATTTTTGTTTCTTTTTGAGAGTTACTTTTCTTTTGGTCTTTTCTTTTAAGTATCACACCACTGATATATGTATCAGTTATGAGAAACTATTTGATTTCTGTCTTTTTCTTTTTGGCTCATTTCTGTTAGTATGACTTCTTCTAGGTAGATCAATGTTGCGATAAATTCATCAAATTTGTCATTTTTAATTGATGAGTAATACTCCACTGTGTATATCTACCACATCTTTTTCATCCATTCGTCAGTTTGGGGGCAATTAAAACAGCATAGTACTGGTACAACAACCAATAATCAGAATAATGGAACAGATTTAAGAGCTTGGAAATAAAACTACAAATACATAGTCAACTAATCTTTGACAAAGGTGTGAAAAACTTACATTGGAACAAAGATAGCTTCTTCAATAAATGGTGCTGGGAAAATTGGACTAAAACTTGCAAAAAAATGGACCAAGACAACTCCCTCACACCATGTACAAAAATCAATTCAAAATGGATAAAAGAGTTAGATGTCAGACCTGAAACTATAACATGCATAGAGGAAAATTTGGGCAAAACCCTCCATGAAGTACAATTCAGAAATGCCTTTCTGGAAACATCTGTAGTTGCCAAATTTGAATGAGTAATTAAGAGGATCCGCTACTGTGTTGAAACAGGGGGCTTTAATCATGGGTAAGACTCTATTGTTGACTTAGAGAATCTTCAGATTCCTAACTGAGGAATTGCAATTTCAGCCATTCTTTATCTTCAAAGTATACAAAAGTTGTAAAATATAATAATTCACAAATTGTAGTTTTTAAGCTGATGGCAAGGTAGGTTTATGCCTTTAAAAAAATCCTTATTTCAGAATTTCTTTGAAGAAGGATAGTAACTAGTTGAGGGAAATTACACACAATTGTTCTTCCTTTTACTTCCTGTTTCATCCAGCTACAAAAATCAAACAAAAGCAAATCAAGGTCATTCTCTAAATTATGGATCACTTGATATTATATAAAATTCTGCAGTAAACATACCATCAAAAGCTGAGCTTGGTTATAAATGGGAAGGAATATCCAATGAATACATTCATATCAAATGGATATGGTGAAAGCTTTAAATAAACAACTGATAAAAAGGAAATATCTAATAATAAAACAGCTGAAAAATGAGAGTAAAAACTCATGTGAACCCATGTGAAATACAATGTTACAGTAGGAGAGCTGACAACAAAATTAAGCAAATAAATGAGAAATATGTCATATATCAATTCAATAACTGCAGCAAATGCACTATTTTACTTTTCCAGTAAAGTAGCTTATTTATTATTATTATTTTTAGAATAGAAATAAATACTGAGATTTTAAAAAGCCAGAACTCTTTCAAGTTCTTTTAAAGGAATAAAATAAGAACAATATAACTGACTTTCTAGGGACCATAGAAAACTTGTTTATTTTAGGTTTTTATAGAAATGATGGTGTTCTGAGCTCAGATATTGGCTTAGTTTCAGCAAAATTGCAAGAACACTGAATAATCTGGCCTTGTTGAGAGAAGACTATTCTAGTGAGAAAGAAAAATAATCAATTTCTATCTCTAAAGCTCTTTGAACATACAAAGGCTTTGTTATGGTGTTATATTTTTAGTTTAGTATGCATGAGAGATTGCTACTTAGTGTATAATTTGCCATTGAAAAATAAAACAAAATACAATAAATAGTTCACAAATTGTGGCAGTCAATGGCAAATGCTTGCTGTATGCGGTCACATAACTCTGAGTTCAAATAATAGATAAAAGAGATAGGAAAATCATCAGAACCAATGATAGGATTTTTAAGCTGTGTTTGTGTCTGACCCTTGCCCGGCAAGGTAGAATGCCCTTTTGCACTAATCATCCATCAAATATTCCTAGGAGGAAGTTGCTACAACAGATGTTTCTAACTCTATTTTGTGTGGAGAAAATGAAAAAGTGATTCAGGGAGAAGCAGAGATATAACAAAGTTGATCAACAAAGTCAAAAAAAAAAAAAAAGGAAGAAAAGAAAAAGCTCATTTCTTTTACCCCAGTGTAATGCACTAGCTAGCTCTAATCTATCTCCATTAAACATAACCCATTAAACATAACTTATCAAGTCCACTTTACTTATCTGCAGTCTCCAAACTCAATCTTCTTAATGCAGTTGCTGATGGTATATTAACAGTCATGTTTCTTGATGTTGATGAGATGTCATGTGACAAAAGGCTAATTAGAAGGACCTTGATATACTTCAGAGGGAAGAGTGGTCACACTGGTGATACCTCTGTGGGTGATCTGGAGTTCCAAGTGCCTTGGAGATATTTTAAAATGTTTGCCATTTGGGAAATTAAAATTTACAGTAATAAAATTACATATGTTAAAAAAATCAAAACAAAACCAAAAGTATGACTTCAATTAATGGGTCAGTCTAGGGAAATGGATTTTTTATTTGTTAAGAACCAAGGGACTGAATAAAGAGCCATCAATATACTGAACCAGGTAATTCTAATTAACTTCTATAAGCAAAGAGTTTGTCTCACTTAGTTTAAGAGCCACAGGGGAAAATAGCACTTCCTTCTTAAAGCACAGCCATTAGCTAATTCCACGGAGGAGAGCATTGTGTCTTCCTTCAAAATCTTTGCTACTTCCACTAATAATTTTATTACTTAGTATTTGATTAGATGCTTTCACTTTTAAAATACTTGAAGCTCTCAAATTATGAAATAAAAATATTCCTGATCATTACCATTTGTTCTTAACATGTAAAAATGATAGAAGGAAGCTAGATTTGGGATGGAGAGACATTGTGGGTCTTAGATTAAGAAGAGCTTCATGTTGTATATGGATGAGAAGCTAAATTTTCAGATTGCTAATTTGTAAATGTTGTCAGTTTGTGATCTCTTAATGCTTTTCAATGACATGACAGCTACTACTGTTTTGAAAATCCAATCAATTATTAACTTTAAAATCATCCCCAACATTTCATACACTGACATATTTTATATACACATATTGATAAGTATCAATATTTATCCTATAGGTTTCACTTAACATACCAAGTATTTTTGTCATTTGTGTAATACTTGCTCAGTTTACTGGCTGTAAGATGTATAATTGTTATGTTAGAAAGTCATAATTAATTAAGCTTTTTATTTATGTGAAGTACTCAAATTTTCCCCATTATTATTGATGATGGTCATCTTCATGTGGAAGCATAATTATTTTATTGAGACAAATTCTAGGGATGAGACTGGATCATGAAAAGCACAAATGTCTTTATAGTTTTTGATCTATATATTTATTTATACATGAATTGACATATTTATAATATCAATAGCGTTTATTAGAGTATTATTTTTCACCACAACCTTGTCCACAGTGGGAGTTCTGTCAAAAGAAAATATGATTTATTTTTAAAATACAGTATAGCGTGTCAAATTAGCTTAAATTTCCATTTCTTTGACAAGAGTTATATTGAAGCTAACTAAAGTCACTGGAATCATTAACACTATATGGCTTCTTATTAGGTTTTAATTCTTTGAGTTTAAATATTTAGTTTCAGGTAATTCATGAATGGAACTTGTTTCACAGTGATGGTATATCCTAAGTAAAATTATTTATAGGGTTAAACTGCCTTGGTCCCATTAAAAAGTACCAAAAGAACATTGTTAAAGGAGTGATCTTATAAAGGCCTGAAATGAATTAATTTTATCAAAGCACAAACCCCTTGGGCATGGCTACAGTATTTCAGACTTTGTCTTTGATTGAAAACTCGATGTATTAATAGCATTTCACTGATTGTCTTATCCATGTGCATGTTGTAATTTTTTCATCTTCCTTTCAGAAAGGCCACTGAAATAAAAGTGTGTTTTTTCATCTTTCCTGCTTTCAGAGTTTATTATTGAACTCCATGGGAGAAATCAATTAAATTGTAAAAAATATTAGAAAGTAGACTCTGTGATATACTCTTTAGTAGAGCTTCAGAGTGAGAATTGTGTCACTTATTACCAGTGATATTTTGTAGTTTTGAGGGGGCTGTTAGATCACTAATTGGACCAAGCACTGAGTCCCCCTCTGCAGTACTTTTTTTTCATGATCACAGAGTCCATGCAGGAGCTCATTCATGGAGAAGGGCTCATTGGCCCTTGGTAGTTTTTACCCACTGGTCTTCACACATCCAACTTCATTTCATCTATTTTTTCAACTATTTTTAATATAATTTTAATTTTATTTTAGCATCATTTAAAAATAAATAAATAAAATAAATAATACAACCACAGAACAACTATGTATTCATATTAGTATGCATTTTTGTTCATATCTGTTCCCAAATGCCTAATCAATTACATGCCTTTCTCCTTCCTATCTTTGTCTGCACACACAACAGATTAAAGTGCCCTTTCTTGTAACAGATTCACTATATTTGAAGATATCTCTGCTATTTCTCATGAACCTCCTCTACTGTGAGGGCAAATATCACCACACCTTTCAACCCTGTCTTATCTGACAGTTTTTGAAATCACTTTCTCTCACTGATTTTACATCATTTGATCATCTTCTTAAAACCTTGTAATGATAACAGAAGCTTACTATAGCAAACTACGTGTGGGTTAAGTGCTTTGCTGTGAGATAAACATTTTATATCTGTTTCACATACAAAGAAACTGAGGCACAGAGACATTAAGCACACAAAACTATAGTGGCTAAAACTGGCAGGCATGGCATTCTGACATAGAATTGTCCAAACCTAAAACTCTTTGTTTTTAACTCTTATGCATTCTGAAAATTCTGGATCTGGTGTTATCAATGCAGAATAAATGAGGTTATCAACTCCCTCATTTCAGATTCTACTGTAGCATCCAATATTTCTTTTAGAACTTTTTATATCAATTGTAGTCATTTGATAGATTTACTTTTTCTAAAACTTGCTAAATTCTATTTGTTTGACTTTATTTTCTTCATTTTCTCCATTGCTCTAAATTTTCTCCAATAGTATCTGAACTCAAGTTGCAAACATTTCTTTCATTTCACTTTATATATCAAGATATCAGGGGTTAACATTACTACAAATGAGACCCTTTCACTAAGTTTGAGGTCAGAGGAAACATAATCATGGAGATGAATAATTTTAAACATAAATTGAAATTCATAGTTAATATCAATGTGAAGGTAAATATGTTTTTTTCCCCTTGTCAGTAATTTAAAAGTTTATTATTTTTTTTCAGTATTTTGTTTAGGGTCTTTTTTTGTATTGTGTTTTGATAACAGTGCTAAATGTATTTTATGTGCAATTCTTTCACAAGGTAGAGATGACCAGTGGCAGTATTAGTTACAGACATGACTACAAGTTATTGTTATGTCAGAAGTGATGCAATGTTTTGTGACTCCATAAGTACTTCACAGTATTTCAATGCAGACCTTAAAGAGTCCAGAAGAATAGACCATCTCTTCTTCTATTCCCTACCTCTAGGTTAAATCCTTCCCCCCAAAAATAGTAGTTCTGCATATAGATGGAATGAATTTACCTTGTTTATATATTACTTGATTTGTATATTATTTTCTGTAATAAAAAGAGTAGGTTTTGACCTTGACCTTAGTAAACAATTAAGAATCTACAAAGATGCCACAAAGGATTATATAGTACAACTGAAAACAGACAATCAC